>BQNB010042391.1:0-44431 GCA_026074375.1 Tanacetum coccineum | reverse complement strand
ATATATATATATATGTATGTATGTATATATATATATATATATATATATATATATATATATATATATATATATATATATATTAATCTCAATAAAAAAATATTATCTACTACCTTTCATCTAATAATTTGTAAGATTAAAAAATTGTGAAAAAAACGTTGTACCAACACGTTGCATAAACAACGCAGCTCCCGTCGCAACGCGCGGGGTAAATTCCACCTCGTTACTAACAATTACCATTGAACCATTAAATCTGTTAATCTAGCTTCGATTCTCGTTTGTTTTTCCATTGCAAACAATCCTTACTCCTTTTCGTCCAGCAGCATGCCGAGAAAATTTTTCCTCATCATTACGACGTCTTCCACATACGAGAGTCGTTTTCCGTTGTAGCATATGAAGATGATGAAATAAGAGCCTTCTAAGATTTCTATTCAGCAAAAATAAGTGTTTAAATGTTGTTTCACATGCTTTCCAGATGATACAACATTATTGGGGCTTCGAAAGCAGAAGACGAGATATGAGATGAATAAAAAAGGTGAATGTTTAGTGGTTTTGGTGGTTAAACGATCGCTGATGATGTACATATTTATTATTAGTTTTATCCGATAATGGATACTTTAAGTCGTCTTAATTTATGTACGTAGTAGAATGTAACACCGAGAGGATGTCTGCGATGATACTTACATATTTGATCACTTTTTAATAAGCATGTAGGTTAAACGAGTTATCTTATCATATTGGTGCCGATCTGTATTTGTAGTTATTTCTAATGTATGTGGATTTTGTTATGTGTTCGTGAGTTCTAACTTTATTTACTTTGTAAAATTTGTGATGGTGTTTAGGTAAGGAGGATGAAACAAATCAGTGTAAAAGGTGTTGCAATCAGACTGCAAATATTTGATTGGAAAAAAATGTCAACCAGAAGCGGAACGGGAAGTCTATCCTAAATAAGTCATGTAAGTGCTGGTAATGTTTAGCCAATTATTTAAATTACCATAATAATTTGCCTAAAAATATGAGATAATAGTTAAGAAATTTAAAGATTAATATGAACACAATGATTCATTTTGAAAAGAGATATTACATAATACAACTTCCAAAGTTAATACATGACTATTCAGTTATCTTAGCCTTTATGTGTTAAGTTTCCCAAACCGGGTTTAAGCATCAATTACTAAAACCTAGAAATTTATTTTTCACTATCTAAGACCTTATTTCATCTTAATATGCATTCATCAAAGAAGAGAGCAGGAACTCAGACAGTCCTTGAAAATTATCATGCAATTCAAGTCAAGTAATTGTTAACTACTTTTTATTAACTGTCAAACTAACAATTTGTTTTTTATGCCAGAAAACAACGTAAGAAAAATGAAAAGACAATTATTTCAAAACAAAAATTAGAGACGTTGGCAAGCAAAGGTACGCTAAAATAATATATGTGATTTTATTTTATATGATGGTAGATGAACAACCACATAATTTTTTTGGTTGTTCTGGTTGTGATTGCTATTTTGATAAGTAATGCAATGTTATTTTTGTGCTGGGCAAATTAGAAGTTTGTTCTTATCTTTTCAAGTCTGGCACGTGGTCATGGGTATTGATTTTGTATGTATGCATAGATTGCAGTCATAAATGCCTATTTTATAAGCGTGATTAGGTTAAAAACTGTAACTTATTAGTTGTTTGATAGTCTGAGGTGATTATAGTATCTTTGTTGCTATATTGGGACTGTTTGTCGTTGCATCATATTTCAAATTTTCTCTTAAATTTGTAGTAGGCCGGTTCTTTTAAAATTTGATAATGCTACTGAAGGATCATATGTGATCATATGTATTTATTGTATCATGTTTTTAGACTATGATGTTGTCGTGAGCATTGTATTTTGTTTATCTTGGCTCTTTAAGTTCCGTAAATGTAAAAAAGTAACCTTGACAAACTTTGTGATAGAGAAGTGTATTTTAAACAGTGTCGTATCTTTTGAAGGCTCATGTATTTAGATTTGTGGATTTTATTATACGATTCTTAGGATATGATATGTGGGTGTGCTTAATATACATGTTGTCCGTTTAAATTTTGTCATGTATTTTAAATGCTAATATGTGTTCATAGTTGTTGGTTGCATGATATTTGGATAATGTCTCACCCTATGAAGAGATGGTTTAAATGTTGCCCATTAAAATTTATTAATCTGGTAGCCATATCAAATTGATATTGTTTTCATGTTAGTTTACAATCCATGGCTTTATTAATCTATAATATCTAATTATTGTGTTTATGTGATTACATATAGGAGATACACATGTTCAAAGAAATGGTGGTGCAGATGAGCCGTGTTATTTTGATTAGAGGCCGTGTATGAAATTATAGAAAGGGGAACAAGAAAGAAAGGAAGGGAGAAAAAGACGTGCGAAAGTTGCCAATAGAAAATGTGTTGAGAAAGAGTGGAAAGAAGATGCAACATTGCGGAAATTAAAAAAAATGAAATTGTGGTGGATATGAAATACCTGAAGATAAAGATGAAGATTATGATGAATACTATTTGGAATCATATGGTTATGACAATGTACATTTAGCATTCGATGAAGAATTGATTCCTATGTATCCACTTTAAATAGGGTTATGATGTTTTAGTCTTTAAATTATGGATTATCTTTTGTTAAAAACGTATGTGCATATGATTATCTATTATCGATTGCACCAGTTTTTGTGTTAATGTATTAGATAAACTTCAGCTACATATGTTGCATTTATTTTTATATAAACCTTAGCTGCATATACATCGACAGTTGCACACGTTTATGCACTCTATATTTTGTTAAAAACAAACAGATTTTCATGCTTATAAAGCTACATGATGCTCCGCAGCAACGCGCGATCGCCTAATACCTCGTTCATACACATCCATGTGTAAATCATGAACAATTGCGAGCATTTATAGCGTTTCAAATTCCTAAGTCATATATATGTGTTGTTTTTTTGGCAGTATCATGTTAGTCGGCCCAAGCACGTTTATGAGCTTAGGGTTCGCCACATATGTAATCTCTATATAAAAATGCATGAATAATAATCATAACCTACGAGGTTTTTTCATTATTCAACATGGTATCAAGAGCGGGTATGATCCCGAGATCTAGTCCGCATCCATGAGCCGCTACCTCCGCCACCCTATCAAACCTCATCCATCGTCGTTTATTCGTTCTCTAAAAAAGTCAATTTTCGAATTAAACCCTAACAGTCTAATGTTTCGGTTATAACTATCAAACCGTAAGGAGTTAACTGACAAAGTCAGCGGCGTAGATTTGTAATTAGATTCCAAAGAAAAGCATATTGGAATCGCAGTCGTATCCCCCGCGACGCGTCGTCGCGCGTCGTAACAAGCTGTCAGAGTTTTATTATACAATTGGCTTACTGTTTTGCTTATAACTCTCAAACATCTTAGAGTTAGCTGACGCCGTTAGCGGCCGTAGATTCATGATTAACTTCCGAAGAAAAGCATCTTGGAATCGCCGTCTCCATCAATTGGATGCTTCATCACGTGTTTTTAAAGTCTAGACAGTCAATGAAATTTTTTTACTCTTTTTCAGATAACGTTTATCCATTGCGTCTAGGTGTTATCTAAGTGTTGATTCTTTATCAAGATAATTATCTTTATTTATCTTTATTTTTACTTTTTAGTATTTTCTCTAATTTGAGCTTTCACGATTTCGTCACTCTAATTGCGAGGGAGTGTTAGGCAGTATTATGTTAGTCGGCCCAACCCTATTTTTTGAGATGAGGGTCCGTTAGGGTTTCTTATGTAATCTCTACATAAAGTGCATGACTAACAATCATAACTTATGAGGTTTTTTCATTATTCAACAGGTATGTGGTGTGTTAATATAAGTAATCGTGTAAAGACGTTATTTATATTTTACGATCTTCTAAGTTTTATTGACGACAAATATTAAATCGTATTACGTAAAGTTTAAAATAAATAAGTTTTAAACGTAAAGTTTAAAATAAATAAGTTTTAAATGTAAAGTTTTAATCGTCATAATAATCACTAAAGGTATGAATAGATGAATGTTTATATATATCGAGTCATGATCAAGGAAAAAACATTTTTCACATTCATACAGTGTATTAGAAAGTATATTTATATTTTTGGCAAGTATATAAGTTTAACTCGCACATTTAATGTTTTGAAGTATACAAACAAAGTTACTTATACATTTATCGAAATAACCAAGTATGGATTACTTAAACATTTTATTTTTTCAAGTTAAACAAGTTTACTTGCACATTGTATACAAAACACTTTCCTTTAATGAATAAAAAAAATATTTTTCATTTTAGTGAAAAGGAAATTGAATGCATAATGTACAATGTTTTTAATGCGTGTTTGGGTATATATGAAATTTCCATCTATAAGGAGGGGAGATATGAAATTGCCAGAAAGGAAAATGAAACTTAATATCTACATCATGGGTGACATAAACATAGTTGACTTTTATGTGTAGTCACATCAAATCTTTCTAGATTTGGAAACAGAATTCCATTAATCTAGACATAACAAGTCTTGTCAAAAACCATTTTCAAACATGGGTCAAACAGACCCACAGATCCTTTCGGACTGAAGGACAGATCCTTTTCCAAAGAGATCCATTGGGATCCGGCCAGAACCCAGTTTGGGATTCTTGGCCTATAAATAGAAGTGTGTTGTTCACTCTTTACTCACTCCTTCTTACACACTTTTCTCTGCATAAAACATTCGTTATCTCAGTCCTTGATCATCACTCTCAGTCCTTGATCATCACTTTGGGTATATAATCACATCTTAAAGTGATCCATCATTTATAGAGTCGTACAAAGCAAGCATCGTACAAGCATACAAGAAGTCAAAGTCTCAAGTTCGTTGGAGCTTGTTTTCATATTTCTAGATCTGAATCGTTTGTATATTCAGTAGCATTTGTGATTGTGATGTATATTGTTGTGTTGTGAAAGATCATTGAGATCTAGGTTGGTTCAACTTCGAACAAGAATTCAGTATTTAGCTTAGTATCAGATAAAGTGTAAGCGATGTTAGGTTGGTTTTACATCGAACTAGAACTAGATATTTAGCTTAGTATCAGATAAAGTGTAAATAACGTTGTGAAGGTTTATCCACCAGTGAAGGAGCTTGTTGACTTAGTGCATTGAAACTCTCAAATCAGATACTTGGGGAGTGGAGTAGGGCAAGAAAAGGAGTTCTTATAGCTGAACCACTATAAATACTCTTGCATCGGTTTGATGTTTCCATTCTTTATTTATAGTCATGTTCATATATATTTATTACTTGCCATCTATATCCTCAAGATCACGTGTATAAGTTTAGTAAATGTATTTTAAACGGTAAAACTATTCAACCCCCTTCTAGTTTTTCATAATTGGCATCAAGAGCTAGGTTCCATAAGATTTTTAAAATACTTTTATTTTAAAACTTGTATCGATCCATGGATTTTGAAAACTACGAAGAAGGGCAATCTATGCAACGACCACCACCTTTTGAATCTAATGGTTTTATATATTGGAAAAACCATTTTGAAACTTATGTGAAATCTATGGATATAGATCTTTCATATATTATGTGTGATGTTGATTATGTATTATTTGTTAGAAATGTCACTACGGGTCGGGATGAGGTCATACCACGTAATAGGTATGAAGATGAGCACAAGAAAATGCTTGCCAAATGTAATGAGGCTAAAATGATGCTTTATAATTCTTTACCAAATAAAGAATATGAAAGAATTTCTATGTGTAAAACCGCACAAGAAATTTGACAAACATTAATTGTTACCCATCAAGGAAACTCTCAAGTCAAGGATGATAAAATTGACCTACTTGTTCAACAATATGAACAATTTAGTATCCTTAAAGACGAGTCAATTGATAGTGTTTTTGCTTGCTTTTACACTATTATTACTTCTCTAAAAGTGACTGCTTGACGAATCTTTTTCTAGCAAGAATTTTGTTAGGAATTTTATTCATGCACTGCATCCGAAGTGGAGAGCTAAAGTGACTGCAATTGAAGAATCTAAGGATTTGTCAAAGTCTCTTGACGAGCTCATGGTAACCTCAAAGTATACAAAATGGTCATGGAAAAGGACTCCGAAATTGTCAAAGGCAAAAAAGGACAAGTATACGTCAATTGCTCTTAAAGCAAAAACGGAGTTGAGTGGTGAAGATACTTCCACTTCGGGTAGTGAAGATGAGGAGTATGCCATGGCCGTAAGGGACTTTAAAAAGTTCTTTAGACGTAGAGGTAAGTTCATAAGGCAACCACGTGATGAGAAGAAGTCCGCCCAAAATTCGCAAGATGACAAGAAAGCAAAAAGTCAAAGAAAGTGTTTTGAATGCGGTGACCCAAATCACTTCATTGGGGAATGTCCAAAACCTCCCTGGAAAGGTCAAAAAGCTTTTGTTGGCAGGTCGTGGAGTGATAGTGGTGAAGATGACGAAGAGATAAACAAAGCTGAAGTTTTCCTCATGGCTCAAGAATCTAACGAGGTACAATCTGACTCATCTTTTCATAATTATTCTATATATGATGACACATTACAAGCCGAGTACAACAAGCTTTGTAAACTAAGTTTGAAAATTATAACCAACAACAAATTTTTGAGAACTAAACATAATTTCTAGAAAATGAACTTTATGAATCAAAAGAGAAAATAAAACGTTTTGAAAAGAGCAAAGCCATTGATGAAGGTTGAATATCTTGTCAAGACCTTGGAATTGAAATTGAATTACTCAAACTCACACAAGAAACGCTCATTGAGCAAAACTCAAAATTTGTAAAATTTGAGAAAAGTACTCGGTGTGTAAATAATATGTTAAAAGCACAAAAGTCACCAAATGCAAAACCGGACTCTGTTTCACAAATAGTAAGCATCAACAAGCAAAACGGGTAGAACTTCATTTGTGCAGTCTGCAGTCAGCAAATCCACAGATCATTTTCCAAGGGATCCGGCTAGTACTGCAAAGGGATCCGTAGGACCCCTAGACAGAACAACACATAATGTTCGCAACACCTCCCGTGCTAAGTTCGTTGTCGTTTCGAGAAAGTCAAAACCTTCCATCGATCATATAAAATTGAAACCATCTTTGAGACAAGGTGTAGGACTCACCAAAAATGAATTTAGGCCTAAAAAGCCATAGCTAAGAGTTGTTAAACCCATTGCCACACCCCCTTCCCAAGAGTAACCATAACAAACAACCGAACTATCACACCGTAGGCTGGAACTGTAACTCCCCTAACCAATTTCCAATGCCCATCTATATGCCATAGAACTTTTTCCCACCATTCCTGTACTTAAACCAAGTAAACATTCCATTTAACACTAACAGACCCATGAGATATTGGGGACCAAAGTTTTGAGTTGTCTTGTTATTTAGGTATGCTTGAAAGCCAGACTAGATCTGGATGATATTGGATGTTCCTAACATATGACCGGGAACAAGAATCTATTTTCATCCTACCGAGCATGCGACGGAGGTAGTGTTATCTTTGGAAGAAGCTTAAAGGGAAAGATTACCGACAAAGGTACGATTACTCATGACACTCTCACTATTGAAAATGTGGATCACATAGACAACTTAGGATTTAATCTACGATGTATAAGTCAAAAGTGTGATAAAAAGTGTAAAGTACTATTTAGCGAGAATGGAAGTGAAATACTAAAAGATGGAATAACCATAGGTAGAGGAATTAGGAAGAACGGTCTTTATGTTATGAAGATCGGCAAATCACCTAGGGATAAGCTTTGTCTAACCACCATAGATGATAACTCTACCTTATGGCATAGGATGATAGGACACGATATGAGCTTAATAAAATATTTATCATCCGTTGAACTAGTTAGGAATTTGCCTAAGTTGAAATATGACTAACACTTTTCTGATGCTTGCAAAATTGGTAAAGAAACTCATGCTTTTCATAAAGCTAAAAACATGGTCACTAAATCTAAGTGTCTAGAACTATCGCATATGGATCTTTTTGGTCCATCGGCTATTCAAAGATACGAGGTTAACTTTTATACTTTGGTTATACTCGACTTTTGTAAATAAAAATCAAAGCTTTTGATTAATTTGAGATTTTGAGCAAGAAAATTTAAAACCAAACCGGTTGTCCCATTTTGTCGATCCGTACAGATCATGGTAAGGAATTTGACAATGAGGTGCAATTCGAAGCCTTTTGTGATGCCAATGACATAACTTATAATTTCTCAGCTCCACACACTCCTCAATGAAATGGGATAGTAGAACGTAAAAACTGAACTCTCTAAGAAGTAAGTAGAATAATGCTTAATGAACAAAACATACCACAAAAGTTTTGATGTAATGCTGTCGGCGCTTCAACATATATACTTAATAGAATTTTAATAAGATCTCTTTTGGGAAAAACACCATACGAGTTATATAGAGGTAAGAAATCAGCCTTAGGATATTTTAGAGTATTCGAAAGCAAGTTCCTTATTTTAAACACTCAGGATTATCTCACCAAGTTCGACCCAAAGTCTTATGAAGGTGTTTTTCTTAGATACTCTCAAAATAGCAAGGCATATGTCTTTTCTTGGATATTCTTAAAATACGGTATTCTACCCTCGGAATCCACCCCTAAGAACCCGTGATTCAAATTTTCCTCTAGGATTACTAAGATCAACTAGGACTACTAAGAACTTCCTCTTGGAAGATTACCAAACCCCAACTAGATCCCCAATGATCTAGGCAGCTAGGCTTGATTACAAAGATACAATATTTCCCCTACAACAAATTTAAATAAAGTTATTTGATATGAATCAAGTCCTAACCTATCCTAGAGACTTGATTCTAATAGAAAGGGTATGAGAAAAAAGACCCTCAACTAATGACACACAAGTGTGGATTAGGTACTTACGTGTCTCTCTTGCGAAGATGTGTTCTTCAATAGATGGTAAAAGAGAAAATTAAGAACATAAGAGGCGCTAGACTTAGAGGATAGGAGAAGAGAAAAAGAGAAGTAGGGGTATTGATAGGCCAAAAACCCAAAAATGGATAAATCCATTTCGAGAGTGGTGCGTTAGCCATGTGTCAGCGCGTGACCAGCGCATCAAAAGCCCATTCTGGCTTTTTGGGTTTTTAGAATTTTAAATAACCGTTATTGCTAAACCCCCAATTATACTTCATGCTTATACCTTTCCATCATTCTTACACTTAGGGTCAACCAACTTTAAAATCCATTTGATAAAAACGTTTGTGAAGTAACTTAGAAGAAGATTTGGGGATATTTGTCCAAATTCAAAGAGATAGAAAAGAACCATTGGACAAAGGGTATGTTTGGGTATTCCTCACATGTATATGGTTTAGTTGGAAACTAACCATGGTTCAGTGGATGAGTTGGCATAGTTAGGATAGAAAGGAATATGCCAAAGGAATATTCCTTGACTTAGAAAGGAAGTGTGGATGTTGGAAGGATAATTTAAATTTCAAATTAAAATGTAATTAGGCATGTAGGATAAATGTGTGAAGGGTACGAGTTGGCATTGATGTGATGGTTTGGAGCCTAAGAATTCAAATTCAAAATTTAAATACTAAGGATAAGGATAAGGGTGAATTGGAGTGAGTTGGCTTGGATGAGATGTTTGATGTGATAGAAGGGAGCGTGTGGCTTATGATTTCAAATTCAAATATGAAGTATTGAGAATGGTGAGTTGGCAAAGTACGTTGGGGAAGCTTTGGTAAGTATGTGAGGTTTGAATTCAAACCAAGAGGTGTTGTAAGAAGATGTATATGAAGGAAGCTTTGTGTGTGTGAGTGTAGTTTGAATTCAAGAGAAAGAGTTGTGTCTGTGTGTTGAGGTAAAGAAGAGAATGAATATGAGATGTATAACAACCCGTAATTTTCATCAATGTAATTATCCATCTATTAAATTAGATGCACTGTAATATCCATCTATTATATATATATCACCTTTTTACAGGGATTTTTTTGCTTTATCTCATTATGCAATGTAACTTGCATCTTTAAAGTAAACAAGCTCACGCAACCTCCACCAATGCCATCTATATCTATGTTTATATCATGTAAACATCCTAATATGTCAAGTCTATATCTTAATATCATATTTACCAAGTACATTATCCAATTAATGTACTTTTCAAAATGTTATTTCAAAACAAGCATTAAACGTTAACGTTTATTATATGTAATGTATACATATAAAATGAATGTGCAAGCCCCCGAAGCACATGTACAAGTATCAATACACAACATTTGAATATCTTTTCCCTCCTAAATCAAGTTACAACTTCCTAATCACAATGTACAAGCTAATCATGCCTAAAAACCTAATTAGGTCATTTAAGCTCTGATTTGTGATTTTTCAAACTATAATATATATAATATATAATAAAATATATAAAATATATAAAGTCTAAAAAAAACAACAACAATCAATATAACCGGGAGCAGTATAGAATTTTCCCGGGTCGTTAATCCCCAACGAGGCTGTGCTGGAAAATCGATACAGTCGGAAGATTGGAGTTTGAAAGAGATCAATGATTTGAGAGTGTGGAAAGCTAAATTAAACAATAACAAACAAAAACGTTTAAGAAAAACCTAAAAATTATGAAATTAAGCTAGAAAACGAGAGCACGAATCCCGAACAAAGGGTCAAAAACCTAAAAACTTCAAAATTAACCTTACGAAGAAATTTTTACTTCTAAACTACTCTAGGGGACTAATAACGAAGAATAAAAAAGACTAGACTGAAAACGGAGGTCGTTTGACCCAAAAACGAGTCAAGACAAAAACCGCACCCGAGCCCCGTTCTTTAAAAATCAAAAAGTTACAAAAATGACCCTACGAAAATTTTTATATTTTTCCTACAAACTATATGACTAAAGAAAATTTTCTAAAAAAGAAAAATATTTTTTTGATAATTTTTGTATTTTTTATGAATTTTTTAAACTTTTAACTAAATTAAATTATAAAAAATACTAAACAACTTTTAAAAATTCTGAAAATTTTACCTAAAATACTAGACGCTATAACTAACCTACGAAAAATAAGAAACCAAAAATTTGCTTATAAATAAGCCCGCAAATAAGCTGAAACAGCTTATAGCTTATAAGGGTGAAAATTCCCTTATATAGCTAACCACTTGGGACTTTAATGAAAAAGTCCCAAGGGCGCAGCGGTAAGTGTTGCTACAAAAAGAGAGGTGTACGAGGGTAGAGACCCGGGTTCGAGTCTTGCTCACCCGGGTCACCCCTTGTCTCCTTTCTTTTTTTTATAAAAAACTTTGTGAACCAAAGTTGTTAAGCTCCTTGAGCTTAACAATTTCTAAAACTACAACTTTTTCTAAAAGCTTATAAATAAGCTTAAAAAGAGCTTCTAAATTCGACAGAAGCTTAAATGAGCTTAAGGGCTTAAAATAGCTAAGTCTTTTGGACACTTTGGACACTTGAGCTAAAATTTGGACTAATAAGCAAAAAATATTACCTATCTAATCTAAATAAGCACTAAGGAGCTAAATTGTGACAACTAAATAAGCTGAAAGAGGGCTTAAATGGCAGAAAGCTAAATGAGCTTTAGAGGCAAAAAGTGGCTAAGCTATTGGACTTTTTACACAAAATAAGCTAAGACAATAAGAAAATAAGCTCACACAGCCTAACACACTAACCTAATTAGCTACTAGGATCACAAATAAGCTCATGGAATAAGCTCAATAAGCCAAGAAGTGGCTTAATACCCACAACAATACTAACTTGGGAGTTAGTACTGTTGGTGTAGAATTTGGGCTTAAAACCTTAATAAGCAAAGGAAAAAGGGAATAAGCTATCTAAGGCCTTTAACATACCTAATAAGCAACTAAGAGACTGAATTAAACAACTAAAAAGCTCTTAATAAGCTAGAAAGTAAATAAGCAATCCCTACACTAAAGCTAAGCAAAAACAGTCAAAGGGGTTCTTAAAGCTTAAAAATAAGCTACTTAAACTACAAGCTAAAGTCTACAACTAAAGGGGCTTAAACAAGGGCTTATTGGCTTTTTAGAAAAGCCAAAATCTAGGGCTAAGGTTGACTATTAAGCTAGATAAGAGGGCTTAAAATTCACCCCCTAGCACCAGGGGAGAATAAGCTAAAGACAAGGGCTTAATTTGACAGCTTATTTTAAGCTGTCAAATAAGCTCAAAATTAAAAGCAAAGTTAAAACAGATGAAAAATGACTTAAGGTGAGCTTATGCTCAAAATCTAGGCTTCTAAAAACATTTAAAACATGCTGAATTTGGTTCTTGAAAAAGGGCTTTTTTTTGCTTTGAAAAATGACACTTAAAACTTTGGTAGTTTTGACTCAAAAAGTCAAGTGACCCATAGAACTTTTGACAGCTTGTTTTAGAATCAGACTTAGTTGCCCAACCCATTGCATATCCCATTTTGACCTATTTTGGGCTTAACCCAAACACCCCTTTAGACTATGAATTCTCAAATTTAAACTAAAACATCTTAAACACAATTATCAATTATGATCAAATAGGCAACAATAAAACTGGATAAGTAAGTAAAATCAGTAATAAGCCACAAATAATCAGAATAAGCAGTGAATAGTAAATAAGCAAAAAATGAAGAAAATGAGAAAATGAAATCTTACAAAAGTCCAATGCTTTTGTCAGGAGCTTAATAACCAAAACAGCTTTTATACCATCCTATGGGCTTACCAATAAGCTCTAAACCCAATAAGCCATCCACAATTGCTTATTCATCCAAAATAAGCTTGAATCCATGTTCATTTCTTAAGTACAGTTAAGTGCTATAAGAGCTTTTGTAAAAGCTCTCATGGTACACAGTGACTTTAAGGCTTAAAGTAGCTTATGTAATATGACTTGTTAACACTAAAAATAACTGAGTGCATAAGATTTAAAGAGCATGGTGGAGGCTTTTAAATAACTTGATAACTTGAAATTTGCATAATTTTTTAGAAGGTGGATTACAAGGCTTTTAAAAGTTAAAAATTACAGAATGTTAAAGACAATAAAACATTTTAAAAGTAAATTCAAATTACTTCTACACTACATATCATTCATTTCTGTCTCTTCTTCTTCCTTATACTGTTGGGTTTGTTTTTGTTTGTGCTTAGCTTGCTGAGAGGAACAAATACTTCATCCTGACCAGATAGATTTCCTTGGAGCCCAACAATTGATCATGACCCCTTGATTCGTGATACCAATAAGAAAGCTTAGATTGCCACAGTGTTTTAGGGGGTTTTGTGAGGGTGATGTTTCTGGAGTGGGAATGATGTGGGTAAGGGTGTTGCTGTGGTGTTGCATGGTGCACATTGGGTGGGGTTATGGTTATGGCGGGATGGTGAAGGGAATAAACATTGTATGGTCTGGTTTTAAATATTCAGGGGTGGAGGTTTATGGATTGGGCAATAGAGGTCCCTCGAAGATATATGTTACTTTCGCAACAATCGTCTTTGTAATTTACAATTTTGGTCCCTGGAGTTTAAGGGGTATCACACCGTTAGTCCTTTAGGGACTAACAATGTATGGTTAGTGTGATGAGCAAGGGCTACACCCGTAAGTGGTTTTTTTTTAAAAGTGGGCGGGTTAATTGTAAAATGGTTTTGGGGCATTTTTGGACTTGTGGTTTTTTTAAATTCAATATGATGGCTGATCCGGGCCCACTAGGTGGGTACGGGTGGGCCCATTTTTAGAAATTTGGGTTTTCGGGTTCGGTTTTTGATTCTCTTTCCAACACCATATCCCGGGGTTGATTTTGACTTCATCTTCACTTCATTAATTGCACAAACGTCGTCGAGTCGATCCGGGAATTTTCGTTTTAGCTCCGTTTTCAATCCTTTTGAACCCTTGGCCTCATTTTTCGCGCTCTTTCCAATCCGTGCTCAGTTTGTCTGGTTTTGGCTTTGTTTTGTCCTTTAGTGAATACCGTACCTGCACAGCACAAACACGATAAAGAACAGGCATATATATGGCATTTTATGTGCGTTTATTGGTCGTATAGGGTCCGTTTTATAAGGTAATAGTATGTGTAATTACACACGATACCACCTATCTATTAGGCAACCAGTTACAATTCAAAACTAAAACATCCCGAAAATATTCTCATTCATTCTTATCTTCAGTCCATCATCCTTTGACCATAGCAGAACTAATTCCTTCTACTAGCAGTATTAAGTAACCTTGGCAGTACTAACTTTGTACTAGCAGTACTAACTCCTTTAGTATTGTTGGCAGTATTAAGTCATATGAAGATTTATTCCTAACAGGGTAAAACCCTTTACCCAAAAAAACTTTATGATAAAAAGATGTATTTACCTAATCATACACTACTCCTCATATTGCTTCTCCTAGATCTGTTTGCTTTGTTCACACTTGTGGATGATCTATGTAGAGTATTTATTCCTAAGTCATGAACAGGATTACACAAACCCCCGTTTATGTTAATATTTCCCGTTAATGGCAACACACAAGTAAGGTAGTATGAAGACTATTACAAGGCCCCTAAGTGTATATTAAATGCATGTCAAATATCTTAAGAGGGACCAACCATATTAGGGTTAAGGTAGTATGAAGACTTGTTACCTGCCCGATGGTATCCTTTTTTACACACTTCGTTGTTTCCCTAAAAGACTAATGTGTATGAAATAAATAGGATGAAACCTTTGAAAAGACGTCCTATGCCATTTAATATCTTATGGCTAGTTTTCTAGAGCCTAACGCGTACATCCATCAACAAGAAGCAACATTAAAAGGATCTACAACCTAAGTTTCATGCAATCATAAGTAAATACAAAGGAGGGTTTGGCCTAGCATGTTATAAAGAAAGCAAGAGCATAAATCAATCAAAAACACATAGACATATTGAATGATTAATGATAAACAATCTTACTTGATTAAAACATGGATTGAAGGTAGTTACAATAGGGTTTTGAGGCCCTAAAACGACCTAAAAAGCTGCTAGAACCACTAGGGTTCGTCTCCTAAAAGTTGTACAAAGTTAAACACTTAAAACCCTAATTTCGACCTAATATATATAGAAAAATTGCTGCAACGATGTTGCTTTGAAATCTTGACGCCGTCGCCACGTAGATGATTCTAGATCCTCTTTAAGTCGGCCACCTCCTGACGCCGTCAGCTAGATTTTCTGATGCCATCGCTAATAGATCACGACCGGCGTCGCTTTATGGCCTGTACCCGTCTCCCATTCTCTGTTGAACATGAGTCTTCAAGAGATTTGGTGTAGGTCTATAATCTTGTCGGTTTCTTCTCCAAATGAGCCCAAGTCATGTGTATTTCCTCCAAATTCCATCCAAGTGCTAAAAACCTGAAAAAAACGATTAAGCACATAATCTAGTCATATTTGCATGATTTAGAGGGTTAAATGACCCCGAAAAAGTGTATAAAATGACACCTCGTCAGTTTTATGGTTACAATCTTATATCCAACAACCTATTAATTTCACGATGATTCTAAAGTCATAAGGTGGTTAGGTTAGGTATTAGTCCTATGATCCATCCAGAACCAGAGGGATCTACCCAAGGATAATCCATAGTTAAGAAATATAGTCCCTTAGTAGAATGGAGATGATTGATTATAAAGGAATAGATGCCGACTAAGATATGAGCTAACATTGGAACAATCATACAAGTGATATAGTAATGACGTCCTGGTAAGCATTGAAGGGGTTGAAGAATTACAAAGAAATATATGGATAAAGGGTGAAAACAAAGCATCCCTCTACAAAGATGAATTTCGGTATTGAAGAAAGACATCATGGACCCAATGATTTACTGCACAACCCTTCCCAGCCATTCAAGTTTCTCTTAACAGATACTTGTCTCATTTGTCACGAAGATACAGATGACTTCTATCGACTTTCTCACTCCGAGTTAGTTGATATTGAATAGGTGGCAGTCTGCTCCAGCCTTCGATTACTAAAACCAAAACGCACTAATCGAGTCTAGAGCCAAGAGATCAATCAAAAATCTCATTAGGACACATTCCATGACAAACACTTGTTGAACATCATCAAGTTCACAAGCTGTTATCAAGAGTCCTACGCATTATCCTTGTGATTTTGCCAGAACATCTGAGTGATACTCTTTAGTATTCAATAATGACGATAGAAATCCTTCCATGGCCCACCATCAAACAGCTCTGCGGTAGGTGACTTACGAGATTCTATATGAATCAAACTTGTGATAACTAGATATCAAATTTGGTCCAGTAAATGAATTGACGACTCAATCAGAAAGACAGTAACTGTCTTATTCACTCATATCGTACTGTCTGCTTTGAGACGTTTTGGTAATGAGATAAAGAAAGCATGGTGAATCTAATACATCTGTGTTAGAGGATCTTACGCTTTAAGCTGGAAACCCTGTCAAGGAGATTCTTCTAAATTGAATCTACCTGATCATAGGTCGGTCCTCATGGAACCGGAGGTTAATGCAACCATATGAGAAAAAGAAAGCATGGTGAATCTAATACAAAGCCATATTCGTCCATATCTGTTGTTTATCACTAACATTTAAATGCATGTACAAACGATGGTGTTGCAGCCTCATTCCAGCAGAGTCCGATTCATTACCACATGCTCATGCTCAAGCTACAAAGACATACAATAAGCATCAAGATTTAAGAATCAAGAAAGCTCAAAGACAAAGACTTCTGTAAACTCTTATATATAAGATCTTTCTTTAAGATATCAAGTCTATCAATGGAGACTGTTAGCAAGCTTTCAAAATGATGTAAAGTATGAGCATGTTAGTCAAGGCACAAGATCGCAAGGTGGTAAGGATCTCAAGGATAAAGATTTAAAGAACTCTGAATCAAAGACAAAGTCAAAAGACAATGACAAAGGCTAAAGATCAAAGATCACACAACATGAAGGAACAAGCCTACAACATGATAAAGACCAAAGATTCAAGAACTCAACGACAAAGCAATCTCAACAAGTTCAAGGAATCAAGATTTAAGATCTCGGCTTAGGAATTTGAAGACCACACATTAGGGGAGATTGTTGGCCTCAAATATATCTTTGAACATAAAAGCTCAGAACCTGCAGGAAACCTCACTTCGGGGGAGATTGTTAGCCTCAAAATATTGAGACGAACATGGAAGCTCACTACTAATCATAAAATCTCGGTCTTTATTATATAATGTAACAGGCTAAGTTATGGGTATCGGGCTCGTTAGTCAATCTAATATTGCACGTGTTACGGGCAAAAGCCTAAACAAAACACGAGCCCGGCCCATGAGAAACCCTAGGCGTCTAACAAGCCTAAGGGACATAAATACCCCTTCTTCGCAATGGATAAGGGTTAGTTGTTCATTTGTAATCTTTCACACTATTGTTTAATCCACCATCTCTTTCTCTCTCTAGCTTTCTCTCTCTAACTTCCTTCTCTTTTCTTATCTTATTTCGTATCTTTGATTCGTGTTTATGGTGAAGTGAAATGATATCATAGTTCATATAATTGGTATCAAGAGCCTCGGGTAGGTTTAGTGTTTGTGGTCTTGTTTTTCAAACTTATACCATAGCTTTTTGTAAGCTTATTAGGCTCGGCTTATTTTTTTAATAAGCTTGGTTCATCAAAAGTTTGCTACTTTCTGATTTGCATACGTTTAGTGTTCAATTTGTGCTAAAAACCCTCTTTCAAAACTCTTGATAGAAATAATGCTTAAAAATGTTATTAATATTTTTTGACCTCTCTATGTTTTGATAATGATAAAATGTAAAAACGTTCAATGTAAATTAAACGTAAACAAGTAATTAGTAGTAAATTTTTATTTTGAAAATTTAATCACCTAAAGGTATGAATAAATAAATGCTTAATGCATTTTATGATCAAAGGAATTTTTATTCAACCTCACATTTTTTTATAAAAATGTCACAAATATTTTTATAACTTTTACAAAACATTTTTAGATTTAAAAGAAATGTTTTATTCAAAATAAATATTTTGAATTCAAATTTTCTACCCAAAAACAGCTAGAAATATTCCAGAAAACACCTCCCACAGAAAAGATAAAAAAGGGAGTGTTGGGTCTTGTTTATCTTGAATCATACATATTGTTCATGAAAGCTTAGAGAGAATAGTAGAGGAGGGCAAGTATTCAAATTTCAAATGTTATTAAAATTAAGGGAAAAAGGAAAAGTTTATTACAAGGCATCATCTTCTAATGATGATTAGAAGGGGTATATATAGGAGAAAGAAGGAGGCTTCCCTTCCTTTATTTTTCTAATGTTTCACTTCTAGTCCTTATTCTTAGGTAAAAAGTGCTATTCTTACTTTAGCATAATATACCTTATTACAAACTACTTTATTCTAAACAAGATAAAGACTAATGACTAAATATAACTAAGCCACATAATCGACACTTTTTATGAACCTAACAATCTCTCCCTCAGAGTCGATTATTCTAAAGGCTTCTCTTCGTGGTCCAAGTGGTCTTCCATTCACATACATCTCCCATCTTCTCATCTGATTTTGATACTTCAATCTTACCTCAATCTCCTCTTCAAACAATTTCAGATACTCAACTTCTTCATTGGTGAGATCTCTTTGAATATATCCATACTTAACATCATTATTGTAACTCCTTAATCCTTCTAATACTCTGTTTAGTGTTGCATCACAAAACTTATGAATCTCTGAATGTCTCATCACCCTTTTCTCTTTCTTGTGATTCTTGTATATGATTTCATGCACGGGCTCATAGATGATGGAGAACATTTTGTGTTTTTCAACCCCTAAAAAAGATATTGTTGGTGTAGTGAGATTAACTTTCTGTTGATAACTTTCAATTCCATGTTGAAAATCATGCACTCTTTCCCATATCACTAAACTTCTGATGAATACTGATAAAGACCATAGCAAATCCATGGTTCCATGCATATTTTAGGAACCTTGCCATTATAATCATCAAATACATTCCTCAATATTCATTCTTTATTGAGATTCTTGTAATCAGGCTCGGTAATCGACACAATGCACTCATTAGCTCTTCTTGCAACTATCTCTATGATAAACTTGTGTTCATGACCCAATTCCCAGTATGTCTTAATAACTTGAATGATCTTTGAGTTCAAATAAATCACTTCCTTTGGTTTTCCAGGCTCTTTTTGTTTCCTTATTTAAAAAAAAATAAAAAAAAAAAAAAAAAAAAAATAAAAAAAAAAAAAAAAAAAAAAAAAAAAAAAAAAAAAAAGAAGATCTTTGCATGAGGATTCTTCCAATGTTCAACACCATATCGAGCATAAGGATTAAATTTCTTAACACACTTATTCACCCATCTGGAAGTTCGTTCTTCGATATCATCATCATTAAAGATAATTGCAGGAAACTTGTGAAGTGACAATACTATCTTCTCAGGCCCTGAACTTCCTTTCTTCAGATACAAAAGGTCTTGATTTATAAGAGATAGTGGTGGAGCTTCAGGATCTCTCTAACAACTTTGAACTAGAGGTGTGGTCTTTCGTGGATGCGGAGAAACAAGGATTTCCTTTCTACTTTCCCAAACAATGTCACTTTTTAGGAAATTCTTCATCTGATCAATGTGATATTGATGCTCATCTCCTGAAGTACATCTTTGTCTCAACATCTCATCAACCATTTTCTTTAATTTTGCTTCATCAATTGTCAGTGATACTTCTTCCATAATATCTTGTGACATTTGCTTCGTTGGTATTTCATCATCATCTGAAGCATAAGACTCAGTCCAAAAATCATAATCGTCTTCTTGCTCTTGATTTCCTGAAGTTGATGGACCTTGTTCATTTTCATTGACCTGCCCAGATGATGACTCTCCAGACACATATACTTCATACTAAGAAGTCTTCTGTCGCTTTGCATGATTCTCTCCCTCAGGATGAGCATCATCATAAGGATCATCTTGATCTCTTGGGCGAACAGCAGAAGGTCTACATGTAGTTTGTGGTACCTGAAGATTCTCAAACTTCATCTGAAGTAAAAGCCATATTGCTATGTCTTGTTGCTGCAACTGAGAATCGTCTTTCATAAAAAGATACAGTTGATATTGTTGTTCTGGAATAGAGAGTGTTTGTGATTGAGCTGGATGAACATGAAGAATATTTCCAGACATATAACTTCTTACTGATGCATCAACTTGAGAAGGAATATGATTATCAATAGATTTCTGAATTTGTGAGGAGATTTCAGCCTGTATATTCCCACGCTCTTGTAAAATAGCTTTAGCAATCATCTGTTCCATCTCTTCTTTAGTCTTTTATCTTTCCAGAATCAGCCCTTCCGCAACATACACTAGAACTTGATCTCGAACCTGCTCAGGAACTTGCTTTTTAACTTGCTCCTTAATATGCGTATCTACCATAGTGGGTAATGATTCGACCATTACTTCTTGGAGATGATCAGCAAGAGTATCAAATGACTTCCTTGACAGAAACCGTGCTTTTAGATGTTCAAACAAATATGTATAACGTCCCTGTAACTCTTGAAAGAAATTTTTGTATCATTTGAAACAAGCAGGTTTGGCTTTGAATAATGATAGAAGTCGATTTGTTTTAGACAATTTGGTGCTAAGTGATTTTGATGATGATGTAGTTTTAGTATCAATGACCGTCAATTCCTGGAGTTTCTCAGTATCCGAGGAAACGAGATCAGTATGAATCCTAGGAGATCTAATTGGTGTAAGGAATGGTGTACTCCTAGACTCCTCTATAATCTTCCCTTTCTCCCTTCGCTTTAATTCATACACTTCATCAGTTATTTCTTCCTCCTCTTTATTAACATTGACAGGTATGACAACATTAGTAATTTCCACCTCTTCATCATTAGTGATCTCCACCTCCGGACTTTCCTTATCACTCCTGGCTCCTAACCTACTGCCGAAATCTTGATTCATCATTCCTAGTGATAAACATATCAAAAACATTCCGCGATCCTTCTACCACGTTTCAATCTCATACGGACGACAAGTGCTTCTTTGACTTGTCCACATTTTCTCTAGGGGGCGTATCGGGCTCTGCTTGATTTTGGGCTGGCGGGAGCAAGACTGTCTTTCAAATGTGGTCTTTAAAATTGATATTTGGCACAATATGCGAGTTCTCAAATAGTGGTGGGGGCGAGCGTGAGCTGTGGAGTAAGAAGTGCGGTGAGAGAGAGCGCGAGTGTAGGAAGACGAAAAACGAATCATATTGGATCCATTTAGACACGTTGACTCTGCTTTATCCATTTTAGGGTTAGGTGACCTAGGGGCGCTAAGTGTCCTATGCATTCCTTGGGTAGACTCAGTCAGTTGTGACTGAGTCAGAGGAACATCTAACCTAAACATCTCCGCATACATCCGATAATGCTCGATGTTCTTCATTTTTTCTGAAATCATCCACTCTGGAATTTGCATTCCGAATTTGTCTTTGTATCTTCCTGATTAAAGATATTTTTCATTATATCTTCATCATTCAGGTTGTGGTACATGTCTCGAGCACGTCTTGAAATTTCAAGGAAACTAGTCATGTAATGACTAATTATGATCTTTGTAAATCTTGGATAAGGAATCAATGATGTTGGATGATGAAGAGAATAGTAAAGTCCTTCCCATAATAGCTCCGCATAATCTACATGAATATTATTGAGAAAGCAATACAGCATTTGCATTATTTGCAATGGCGGTTGATCCCATCCAATGACACGTGTTGTCAAGCATTTGGAAAATATCATGCATAATGTTTGTCCATGCTGTAGAGACCAGTTGTCTAAAGCTTGATGATGTCCTTCAGCTCTAGTGTAAAGCCTAATTGTTGTTTATAGAATGGAACCATGTCCAAAAATGATGGTGGTGGCACAAAGCTATCATGATTGTTGTCATTTGCTTGTGGTAAGTGAAAGATTGCCTAAAGTCCATCCAGTTTAATAGAAATAGCTTTTACTTTCAGCATAAACGTGACTATAACTTTGATCCAGCTTCCTTCAAGTATTCCAGATACTGTGCCATATATATCCAGTGGTACAGGAGGAAGAAGCAACAATACTGAATTGTATGGATGTTACTTTATATATTCGTCAGTATTTGCATTTCGGGGTGGGGCCATAGCACATGTTTAAGATCTACCTTCTTGTTTGCATCCATGAGATCATATATTTGTTTTGGGGGACAATAGTTCCGTCTGGATGAACATCAGTTGCATGTTGTTGTTGTGCCATGATGATTACTGAATGAATAAAATTAAGATGTTAGTTAACAAACAATTCTTTTGACGTTTTTGTCTTTTTCCACTTTGTCTGTTTTATATGTTTTGGCAATTCTTTTCGAACATATTTTTGATTAGTTTGTTTCTCAAATTGGGTTTTTTCCATTCTTGCTTTTTTCTTGCACATAGCCAAAGCTGTATTCGAATTTTTCTTTTGATTTTCTATTTTTGTGTGTTCTGGCAATTCTTTTTCGAACACACTTTTGATTTTGCTTTTCGCATATGGATTAGCTCTCTCGTTCTGTTTTAGAATATCCCACTAGAAATTTTTGTTTAACATGAATACTCTTTCAAGAATGAGAAGATTCTCCTTTTGATTTTAATCAAACTTTTATGAAAAATGAAAGAAATCATACAACTTCTGAAAACCGTTTTTGTGAAAGAGTATCATTTTGACACAAGAACAGATTTTGAGAACTTTTTCCAGAAATCTTTTGACAAAAAACTTTCTTTATAATGATAACATAGAATCATGTAATCACAAATCCACAATTGAATGGTCACTAAGTCACTCACTCCTCATTCTGTTCATTGCAGAAAACAGCCGAAACCGGACATGACTTAGACCACTTAGCAACTGAGTACTTGGATTTCCAGATTCAAGTAATATAAAATTTTCTACTTCACGTTTTGTCATGAAATCCTAATCAATGAATACAACACAAATCTAATTCAATAACTGAATTTTCCTAAGTCACTCATACCTCATTTGTTCATTGCAGAAAAATGCTCGAAACCGTACATGACTTAGACCACATTAAACACTACGAAGAAGACATATATGACCCAAATCTTAGAATTCAAAAACTTGATTCTTTTTCACAATCATTTGATTTTTTCAACATATGAAGATGACTTATATTTTTTGTTCCACATACTTTCGATCATCAATCATCAAACATGCAGAAAATATGAGCACATAAAATTCAGTAGTTAACCAAAACAAATTCACTTATCCACAAATCTCATTTGTATTGATATTCTTATGAGCAACATAAGCAATAAACATCCAAACGGCCTCAAGACGAGTAACAAGAGCAAATGACTCTTCAAAATCAATGCCTTCTTCCTGCCTGTATCCTTTTGCCACAAGACGAGTTTTGTTTTGAACCACAATATTTTCAGCATCACACTTATTCTTCCATAGCCATTTGAGAGCAATAATATTCTTTCCTTCTGGTCGTGGAATGAGTTCCCAAACTTGAAGTCTCTCAAATTGATTCAACTCATCTTGTATGGACTCAATCCAACTATGATCTGCCATAGCTTCTTCGATATTCTTTGGTTAAATAGTGTTGACGGTTAATGCATACATGCATACCTCAGAATTTATGTGTAGCTGTTGGCGAGTCATGACAGGTTTGGATGGATCACCATTAACTTGGTCTAGAGGATGGTCTTTTGTCCGAATGTGAGTTAAGGGTTGTACTTGGTGGAAATTTTGCACATTTGATGGTTCTAGAGTCATTGTTGATGACTCAATTTCCTCATGACTTGGAGGATTATATGGAACAAACTGTGAATTGCCATCAAAATCAGCAGAATCTTCTTGATTGAATTCATCAGCCTCAGTTAAAGAGATTGGAGAGGTTTGTTCATCAGATGTAGTGACAATGGGAGGAGCCTCATGTTCGTCAACAATAATTGAAGATGTAGAAGGTGAGTCTTCATGAATTTGAGTCGGTTGTGCAGCGGAATTGATGGGTGTATCAGAAAACTTCTTCTCAAAATATTCTTCATACATTGGACCAAACAAATTATCCAAATCTTCTTTAGATGGAGTATTCATTGTTTCTGCTGATGAATTATGATTTATGAATCGTTGAAGCTCGGGTTCTAAACAATCGTGTTCAGAAGCCATAGCTGTGAGCTCGTCAAACTTGACATTTATGGTTTCCATAATCTTTTTAGTGCGTCTGTTATAGATTCGAAACCCTCTTGATGTTTCCGAATAACCAATAAAGACCCCAATGTCTGCTTTTGGTTTCATTTTTCCAAGATCATCTCGGTCATTTGTTGGATAACACAATGAACCAAACACATGAAAATATTCAACATTCGGCTTTCTGCCACGTAATAACTCATAAGGTGTTTTGTTATGTCGTGTATGAATGATTGACCGATTTTGAGTAAAACAAGCGGTAGCCACTGCTTCAGCCCAAAGAAATTCAGGTAATCGAGAAAAGATAAGCATCGTACGAGCAGCTTCAACAAGAGTTCGATTACGTCTTTCAACTACTCCATTTTGCTGAGGCGTTCAAGCAGTTGAAAATTGTTACATGATGCCTAACTTTTCATAATGAAGCTTTATGAGTTTGCAAATTTTGAATTCAGTACATTGTCTGTACGAATCTTTGCAAACTTGGCTTTATAAATCAGTTGAGCTTGAGCAATGAATTCTTTATAAATCTCTGGAGTTTCATCTGTTCGAATGAAAAAGTAAACATTTATATTGAGAATAATCTCCACCGATACAAGAATATACTTCTTTCCATTGATCGAAGCTACCCGCATTGGTCCGCATAAATCCATATGAAGTAATTCCAATTTAGAGTGATCACTTGGAACCAATTTAGGTGGATGAGAAGCTTTCTTGCTTTTTCCCCTTTCACAAGCAGAACAAAGGTGATCCTTTCCATATTTGAACTTTGGTAGACCGTCAACCAAGTCAAGTCTGGTAAGATCGTTTATGGTACCAAAATTAAGATGTGACAGTCTTCGGTGCCATAACCATGACTTTGTTGAAGTTGCTTTGGACATGAGACAAACGGGTGAAGAAGCAGCCATGTCAGAAATGGAGATAGTATACAAATTGGAATCACGTCCACCTGTGAGCAAATCATCTCCTTGCAGATTTCGTACGTAACATGTATTGGAACGAAAAGCCACTTCTAAATCTCCATCACAAAATTGTCCAACGCTAAAGAGGTTATGTCCAAGACCTTCAATATAATATACATGACAAATAGTGATATTGCCATGTATATAATCGCCATAGCCTGTGATTGCTGCAAAATTATCATTTCCAAAGCGAACGATGCCCACGAATTTCTCAATGAAATTTCTCAATAGTGACAGAATCACTCATCATATGCTTTGAACAACCGTTGTCAACAACCCACAGAACGATCTGAACTACCTGCAACACAAGAAGAGACAACACATGGACAACTGGGCAATTTGACTACCCATTTCTTAACTGAAACTGATGGTTTCTCAGATGAACGAGTATTATGAACATTCAGTTTTATGCTGACAGGAGTCCAAATAACATTTGGTTGTGATTCAAACCACTTTTGCCAAATTCTACTTGTTCGAATCTTGTTCTTTATGAATGTGTTTAACGGTTTATCTCGCAACTTTCTTTGCTTTATCCTAGACGCACTAGAAACCTTATCCTTAGCTTTTGATGCACTTTCTACATCAATCTTAGATTTGGAAACTACAAAAGTAGTATCTAGTCTTAGATTGTGTCTTTTTCTCAGAAAACCTAGTCTTAAGAGCTACAAAAGTAGTTTTTGAAGATTTTGGTGGTCTAGAATTAGTTGAGAAGGTTCTACGACCATTCGAACGTACATTTTTCATACAAGAAACACATAACAAAGTTTTCGCTTTAGAAACGTTTGCAACATCAACATCAATTCATTTTCCTTGTTCGGAATAACATCTGCAGATGTATTGTCTGTTTGCTTATTTTTCCTAACATAAACTGCTACATTCTTTGCTACTTTCTTAGAGTTATCTAAGACACTATGCGCAACATGTAAATCTCTACTCATTGGTCTTCTAACTCTAGATGTAGCATTCATTCCTGTAGAAGATAAAGCATTCTTAGTCTTGTTTATTTATGATTCTTGTGTTGTGACAACTATGTACATTCCTGGTCTAATGACATGTGTGTTTTGATTTACCCCTGTTTGTTTGGTAGGTGAAGTCTGTAAAGTGACTAGTTTTGACACAACATGGTTTTCTTCTATTTTGGGAACATTCATTTTCTTTTGAAAAGCGTGTTTGTTTAGTGGTGTGACACAAAGAAGAGATTGGTAACCATTTGTTTTGTCAAACTTAGTATTTACAGACTTACCTTTTTCAACTTTTTCTAATTTTGTCTTTAACTCAGATATGGTAGATAAAAGATTCTGATTCTCAGCACGAATAGCACCATATGCATATGTTTTCTCAGAAACATGAACAATTAATTCATCCATTTCCTTTTGAGTTTGAGACCGTGTCTTTTTGATTGAATCGAAAAGCTTTTTATATTCTATTTTGGCATTATCACGTTCTTTTATCAAAGATTGGACTTTAAAATCCAAAAACACGTTCTCAAGTTTCTCCATCTTTGAAATCCAAGAGTAATCAAGAGGAATTGTAGTTTTATTCTTCGAAGTTAAATCCTATTTTTTATCTTTTTCAGGTTGTAATTTTAATTGAAAATCAACACTTTGCTTTTCACATCTTTGAACATCTTTTTCAAGAATTTTTATTCTTGCCTGCAAACCCTCTTGAATCTCAAAAGATTTCTTCTTGACTTTTTCAATTTCAGCATTTAAGATCTTATCTACACATTCATGATTAATCAACACACACAGCTCAACATCTTGTTTGAGTGATGCATCCAAAAGTTGATCTTTCAACAAATCATTTTGCTTCTCTAGTTCATCAAGCTCACTTTCTGTCGACTCAAAAACATCTTTCATTTCTTTTATATCCCTTTGAAATAGATTCCGAAAGAATTTAAGATAAACATTCAACTCGTTAAGAATTGGTTTAACTTGATCTTGACAAAAATCATTGATTTGTATCTCTGTCGGTGATGTGTAAAAAATGCTTGCTCTTTTACAATTCTGTTGTATTAGCAAAGACAGCTTTTCAAAACAAACTTTTATCTTGTCTAATTCTTTGATCAAAGGTGACTCACTTGGCATATTTTTTGATACCGGAATCTTAACCGAGGGAATAGAAGAAGGAAAATATTTTTGCTCGACAGAAAGCTCTTTTTGAGGAATAAAATCTTTATAAAGCGCATTTAATTTTTTGTAGCTAATTGTCCAGCAATTTTGTTTATTTGCAACAACAATTGGATCATTCATTTTTTCTGTCATTTTTTGTTGAATTTTGAAAGCATCCTCAAGAGTGTCCTCAGAATCTCTAACATTCAAAGGAATTTCTAAATTACCTAAACTAGATGTAACATATAACTTTGTACACTTTGAAATTGCTTGCTTGAGTGTATAAGGATTTGGATACCCCAAACCATGTTTTAATTGTTGGTCATATATACTGACAATGGTTTTGGTCCAAGCATAAACATTCCTTGTAAAGAATTGCCATGTTTCAAAATTAGATCAACATTCTTTTTTAGTTTGGCCTCAAGATCTAGAATAGTATCATGATAAGTATCCTCTTTTTCACTCATTTGTCTTTTTAAAATTGAATGAGTCTTTTGTAATTCCTCATTTTTCCGTTTGTAATTTTTGACATCTAAATCGAATTTATCTCGTTGTTTCTCGAGATCTCTAATGATATCTCGATCACAAACTAATTGAGACTGAGCTTGTTTATTATAGCGTTTTTCCCGTTCATCAGCTTCAAGAAATTCATTGAGATAATTATTATCCTTGTTTATGTTTTCTAAAATCCAAACCCGTTCCTTATACATCTCAAGCTGACTAGTCAAATGCGTGTTTTGTGTTTGGACTTGTTGAGCAAATATTCATTGTTTTTCAGCTTCCTGATATACATTTCTAGCAAGTTTTTCTACTGCACATAGATCAGGAACATGTGTATCTTTTTCAACACTACCACTATTAACATTTCCCTTGAATGAATCACATTTAATATTGCTATTAATTCGATCACCACCAATGGTACTCTTAATAATTTTAGTATGAGTTGGATACATTGGTTCATTATTCTCATCGATGGATGAAGATTGTACCTCACTTATAAATGCAGACTCAGAAGTATGATCAGCTGGTTGAATTATGGCCATGAAGCATATGTTTGCACTGAGTTCTTCAATTTCTTCCATCCTTGATGCGTCAGCAAAGAGAAAATCATTCTGTTCATCAGTAAGAATTACGCCAGCTTCATCCTGATTTGCTAACAACATTTGTTCCATGAAATACTTCGAGTCATGAACCCTTGGCTTTGGACAATTCCTAGCATAATGTCCTTTTCCATTGCAGTTGTAGCATTAAACAGTTGAAGTATTGCCTGAAGATGGAGTTCGAATAGTCCTTTGAACATTTCCAGTCTCTTTTGGAGCATTCATTCCCTCAACAACTTCCTCTTGAACAAAAGCTCGTCTGCTATTTCTTCTAGTATTGCCAGAATTCCTGATTTGAATATTCACCCCGTCTCCTTGAATAATTGCTTGATTTTTGGTGTTGGATGAAGCACGAAGACGATTATTTGTTAGATTAGATAAATTTTAAGTAATTGCTTTTGCAAGTAGCAACATCGCAGAGACTTAAGGATCTTCAGAATTGTTGTGAACATCATCCCACTGGTACTCATCATCATAATCAATCACAAATGTAGGATGTGTCACATAATAAGATGATGTTTGTCTGGATGATGAACCCGTGTGTGCTACTAGAGCCAAAGGGTCATGAGACTTTTCTAACTTCTTTGCTCTTGATGCATTAACCAGTTTCTCAAATTGCTGAAGATAATCAAAAAGATCATCAAACGAATCCACTGTCAATCGTTTAGCAAGACGAAGTTGAGTCACATATTTCAACCATTCCGGTTGCTAACTATTCAGAAACTTTGTGTTAATTGTAACAGTTGGAAAGTTCATGTTATTTCGGTCCAAATTATTCATTAACTGAGCAAAATGGTTGTAGACAGAAACAAGTGCTTCCCTGGTTCAGCAACAAATTGATCAAATTCGTTCATAAAACGCGTTTCTCTGTCAACTTTGTTTTGTATAGTTCCCCTCATCAATCGTTCAACTCGTTTCCACATATCCTTGGCCGAAGTGTAAGCATCCACAGAATTGTAAATCTCATTAGAAATAGAAAGTAGAATCATATTCATGACCTCCATTTCAGCATCAAGGAGCAATAAGTCATCACCTTCAAGATCCTCTACAGTTTGCAATCATGATATTTTCGATCCTTCAGGAACGAAATTCTTAAACTCATAAGGGCCTTCATCAAGTGCTTTGAGAAGCCACTTTCGGTTGTCTCTCTTTCGGTTTAGAGATCATCTGAATCTACTTGCCCATGGTATATAACTACCCCTTTCAAGCATAGGAGGCCTATTCTCAGAACCGGCATCAACAAGGGATTGTTGGTATGTTTTGAATGTTGACATGTCTTATAATTCAAAGATTGGATATTTGTAGACGAAAATGAGTGATATTTGTGAGAATATTATCAAACTCAGTAACAGTTGCCAAATTCGAACAACTCTGTTCTCGGATAACAAGTAGTCTGAAACTTGATACACTTCTCGAACAGTACACAAACTCGGACAACAAATACTACCAAACTTGATAATCTTAAAAACTTACTAAACTCAAAAATAATCTTGCTTCAAACTCGATAAAACCCAAAACTCGATAAACCCAAATTTTGAAAAATTCAACAATTATGGATTATTAATAACCACAAATTCGATTAAACCAAAATTTATGATCACTAGATAATCCAAAAGTCCGTTAATATAAAATTCGATAAAATCGAATTTGATTTCCGAGTTTTTAGAATGTGAAATTTTTTGTTTTTTAGCACTTCAATTCATGATAAAACCATTGATGTACATTACGACTTTGAAATCTTATTTCCGAGATTAAACGTATCAAATCCTTATTTACAATTTTTGATAGAACCAAAAATGTGAAACTCATAAAACTTGATAAACCCGATTTTGAGACTAAGCACCTAATATACGATTTTCGATAGAACCGAAAGGTCGTATATATCTATTACAGTATTTTTCTATCGAAAATACACAACTAATACTACTGAATTTCCTAAAACATCACGAAACCACACTTCCGAGAATGCAAAACCTCTTTCGAGAACGTTAAGAATACTTCCGAGATTGCTGAAAATGCAAAACTATACTCAATAACGCCCAATTACTCGAATTTGCTGCCAAAACTTATCTCGAAAGCTCCAAATCTTCAACCGAATTCTTCGAACATCATATTTCGCTTCTCGGTCGTGGAAAAATCTCACAAATTGAACACTCTACTTCTCTATTGGCGAATGATACCACTTGATAGGTCTCGTTTATCTTGAATCAAACATATCGATCATGGAAGCATAGAGAGAATAGTAGAGGATGGCAAGTATTCAAATTTCAAATGATATTAAAAATGGAGGGAAAATGGAAGAGTTAGTTACAAAGCATCACCCTCTAATGAAGATTAGAGGGGTATTTATAGGTGAGGGAAGGAGGCTTCCCTTCCTTTATTTTCCTAACTTAACACTTCTAGTCCCTAGACTTTGGTAATTATGCTATTTCATTCTTTTAGCATAATACACCTTATTACAAACTACATTGACATTAACAAAAGAAAGACTAATAACTAAATAACACAAAATCACATAATCGACACTTTTAATGATCCTAACAATCTCCCCCTAAGGGTCGATTATTCAGGGCGTTCTCTTCGTGGTCCAAGTGGTCTTCCATTCACGAACATCTCCCATCTTCTCATCTGTCTACGATGCTTTAATCTTTCTTCAATCTCTTCTTCAAACAATTTCAAATACTCTGCTTCTTCTTTAGTGAGATCTTTTTGTACATACCCATACTTGACATCGTTATTATAACTCTTCAGACCTTCTAACACTCTATTTAACGTTGCATCACAAAACTTATGGATCTCTGAATGTCTCATCACCCGTTTCTCTTTCTTGCTATTCTTGTAAATAATTCCATGCACAGGCTCATAGATGATAGAGAACATTTCATGATCTTCAATTCCTGGGAAAGTCATTGTTGGTGCAGTGAGATTAACCTTCTGTTGATAGCTTTCAATTCCAAGTTGGAAGTCATGCACTCTTTCCCATATCACTGTACTTCTAATGAATACCGATAAAGACCATAGCAATCCTGTATCTGCATAATCCGGTACCTTGCCATTCATAATCAACAAGTATATGTCCTCAATATCGTTCTTGTTAAGATTCTTGTAATCAGGCTCGGTAATTGATACAATGCAATCATTAGCTCTTCTTGCAACAATCTCTGTGATAAACTTGTGTTCATGACCCAATTCCCAATATGTCTTGATGACTTGAACGATTTTTGAGTTTGAATAAATCTCTTCCTTTGTTTGAAAAAGATTAACCTTACACGACCCTAATAAGGGTTCTAGTTATTTAGGAACGGGTTAATCGGGATTTGATTAACCTAATAAGCCCTATTATAACATTAAAATAGAAAAAAGTCGGTAAATTTTTGTACAAAACCATGGCAAAATATGAAGATAAAAATTATAAAAAAAACCTTATGCGAGTTATTCTAGAAAACTGAGTAAGGTTAAAACTATTACCCGAAACCTAACACAAAATAAGAGTTCGGGTCAAGTGGGTTAACCCGCATAACCCAACCCGAATAAGCTTTTTTGGACCAGATCAGGTTATTCGGGTTAATATATTTTTGACACCCTTACATATTGATAGGTCAAAATTCGTTATGTTTTCCAAATTTTGGTTAAAGTCTCTTAAATTGAACATTTTGTGTAACAAGAAAGCAGGATCTATTTTCGTATCCAAAAATAACATGTGGGATTGTCCTTCGCACGTAACACTAGCTATTTGATTATCGGTCTTTGTTAACATTTAAAATCGTGACTATGTAACGGGTAATAGGACCCACATGTGTACCAAGTGTCCTATAAAACTTAATTTAATAGGACATGTGTATCTAGTGACTTATTAGTTTACCTTAAATAGGACTTTAATAGATAAAAGTCCTATAAAATTAAATGTAATAAGACCTACATATGAAGTGTCTTATTAGATTTTATTATAATAGAACCCCAACAAATAAACGTCCTATAATACTAAATGTAATAGGACACACAAGTGAAGTGTCCTATTAAAATATATTATATACGACCTTATTAAATAAAGGGTCCTAAAAGTATTTTCTAATAGAACCAATTTGTAAAGTGTATTATCAATTTGATTGTAAAAGGACTAAAAAACTAGTGTGTCCTGATAAATTTGTTATCAGGACCCTCAGGTAAAAAGGGTCCCATGGAAAGGTTCCAATAGCCCAGTTTTGTTGTAGTGAAACTTTGATGCAAATAACTGGAAGTGCATATCAACAAAATCCACAATCTTAAACTCCAAAACACTCCTTGCCAAATTTTGTTGTTTTTGTATCCTCAAAGAATACACTATGTGATAGATGGACATTCATATTCTTTTATTACTACACAGCTATTAACACCGACTCGCTCGCACGCGCTCACTAAACACCCCTAATCAGAAAGATGCAATAGAATTGATGGTTAAAGAATTGCTAGAAGCTGGTGTGATCAGAGACAGTCAAAGCTCCTTTTCTTCTCCTATTGTAATGGTTAAGAAAAAAGATGACTCTTGGAGGATGTGTACAGATTATAGACAACTGAACATGTATACAGTGAAGAAAAAATTCTCTATTCTAGTGATTGAAGAATTACTTGATGAACTTAATGGGGCAAAAGTGTATGCAAAGTTGGACTTAGGGTCAGGATATCACCAAATTAGAATAAATGACGCTGATATTCATAAGACTGCCTTTAGGACTCATGAGGGACATTATGAGTTCTTAGTGATGCCTTTTGGACTCTCCAATGCACCAACTACCTTCTAGTCACTTATGAATTTAGTTTTTAACCTTTCTTGAGAAAATTTATATTAGTCTTCTTTGATGACATTCTAGTGTATAGTCAAAGTGAAGCAGAGCATTTAGAGCACCTAAAGGAAGTATTAGAGATTATGTAGAAGCACATCTTGTTTGCTAAGCTAAGTGCGTGTCATTTTAGAGTGAATAAGGTAGAGTATCTTGGTCATTTCATAACTACAGAAGGGGTACTTACTGATCCATCAAAAAAGAGGCAATGGTGGACTTGCCAGTCCCTCAAACAATCAAACAGTTGAGGGGGTTCTGATGTGTCGTTTAGTATAGGTAATTATATTATCAAGTTTTACTATTTATATTTTGCCAACTTTACCTATTAACTAACACTAACGGGTAGTGTACCCGATCAATTGTAGGTTTGTTGGTAAGTAGGGTGTCGATCACTAAGAGTGAACGTTAATACTTTAATTTACTAGTATTCAAGTTATCTAATGTTAGTTCTAATTAATCCTAATTAAACCTAAACTAACGTAAAAAAAGGGTTTCATCTTGAGAGACTGACACAAGCTTTGGTTTAATCTAAACTAATAAGGAGATAAATGAGACGATGTCACACCCCATAAATTTCAAGTCAATATTTTTAACTTTTTCGATCACTATTTTTGACTTTTATACGTTATGTTTGAATCTGGCAATTTACCGGGAAGTTAACCCGCGTAAATCTGAAAAATTTCATCGAACATGTACCGACTTCGGATTTTGATTAGTTTAGATGTTATATGACTTATTTTATCTTTTCTAAGTGTTTCGTAGTTTATGATCACTTCCGATAACTATTTTTACGTTTTAACGTTTAATTTATGTTTTTCGCGTTTTTGATTAAACGAAACCCTAGAAACCCGAAATCTCTTCGTGTAAACTTTAGTTATCGTTCATCTCGTATTCGTAATTCAAAATTTTCATTCATATCCCCCCTCTTATAAATTTAGACATCTAAACCAAATCAAAAACAACCATAAGCCTTGAAATTAAATCAAAGGCATCTTTTTTTGAAAATCCTATGCATGTGTATGAAAGTGACACATGAGGGAGTCTATTTCATGCACATTTAACCATTCAAGTCAAGAAAAATGCTTACTTATGTAATTTGACCATGTTTGATTAGCTAATATACTTGAATAATAAACCATGATCCAAAAATTTGAACCCCTTGGTCCTTGTGGTTGTGTTCGGCCGAGCAAGTCACACACACACTCTTGTGTGTGTTGGTCACTTAATACTACAAACCAAGAAACCCTAGACCACCCCGTATCCTATAAATACACCACTATAACACACATTAGGTCATACTTCATTTTTTAGCCTCATCAAAATCTCTCATCTCTCTTTCTTTCCCTCTCTTAGCTCACGACAACAAACACCCTTTTTATGGTTTCTATATATTTGATTTCTATCAATATCCAAGTATACTAGGTTCATTTCTAAGGTCATCTAAGGTGGTTGGTTGAGAGTATTGATTCATTGAATTTAAGTTTTACTTTTCAAGAGCAATAAATTAGGTTTGGTTAATAATTCTGGAGGTTTTTCAATATCCAAGTCCTTCGAGATCTTCATTCATGTGTTTTTCTTAAGCTTGTTCTTTATATTTGTAAGCTTATCAGATAGAAAGCTATACTTTCATCTTTTTTACTTTCATACTACATATGTTATTTCTTTGCATAGATCTATGATTCCTATGGTGTTTGGTTGATTGTTTTCAAAAAAAATGAAATAATATCTTAGTCATCGTTTTATAAAAAAATGAAGTAATATGTTATACTTATAATACTTGAGAGGTGATTGCCAACAATAGAAATAAAGATATTAGTTTATTTAGGTGTGGGTTTGGTATGTGGATTAGTTGTGGAATGGAGATTAGAGCTAGATTAGGCTCTATTGTGAAGTTGTGTTATTTTTGAAGCGTTTTATAGGAACACAACACACACTGATACCGAAATTGTTTTTGGAGGATTTGTGAGTGCGTAGCTTAGAAAGGTTTCTCATGCAGGCGTAAAGGTAGTTTTTGGAGAGCTCGTTTCGAGTATATAGATCTTTATATATTGTACACAAAAATCGAACTTAAAATGGCCAGGTTATAGCCAAATGAACTTGAAACATTTTTCGACAAAATAATTTACATAGGTGCTAATGTGAATAGTAAAATGAGCTTTCGGACACTTTCGGGATGTTTTGAGCTTTTAAAACACTAGCGAAACATATAGTATCACATATATATATTGATTAGTACCATTAGAAACGTCGTTAACATATTTTAGGAAAAATGTTAAGGTTACTAAAAATAGTAAGTTTAGTGAACTTTTGCAAGATAGGCATGGAAGTTAAACGTTTAGGATTTTCTAGTGCGTTTAAGGAAATATAGATTAAGCAAATATAGGAGACGGTATTAACATCCTGAAACTAAAAACTTTCCTAAAATAGAAACTTACTAAAAATGGTAATTTTTGGTTAAACGCTGAAACTTATAACGAAAACTATATACTTTTAATTAGTTACTTTGTAATATAGTCAAAGCACAGCAACACTCATGATGACCATTTCCTCTTATAAACGATGTCTTTAAGATTCGTAAACTTTCCGTCCTTTCTAAAGACGGCATCATTGTATTAGGACGCAAGTAGGACCTCTTGGCATTATATCTCTTCATTGATATTTATCTCACCATTTGCTAAAGATGATTTCATAGCCCCACATTTTACTATCTTTACTTTACTACTTTGGGTGAGAAACATTGCTTGTTTTTACACTATAAACACAGTTACTTTACGTTGTCTTTTCCTGATTACGTGTTGCCTAGGTTGCGAATAGACCACTAATGTCCAACTAACACTATAACTGTTAATTTTATTACACAGAGGACCGTAGGTGAGTCGCAGAAATGTTGTAAATATGATCTATTGGTGAGACTAATTAATCCCTAATCCGTGTAAACTCTGCATACTAGACTCTGGAGACAAGAACAACGGATAATACCCATTTCAGACATTTTTTAGGTAAGCTTGTCTAGATTAGCCTCTAGGGCAATTAAGTATTTTGTTTTGGCATAATATTATGCTGCATCGAATTAACCTCGTGTCATGAGCTAGCGCGAAATTGAAAACTTTTTAAGTGTGAAGTTGTATCTGGTTAACTGCCACGTTGCGAACTGTTAAACTGTTGGTCAACCTTATACTCCAGTTCAAACCTATGAAAATCACAACTTTATGTGACGTTAACATTTTTTTTCCTCAGAGTGCTTATCTGTGGAATGTCTTTTTGCTTGCTTTAATATGAGATCCTTGGCCTTGGACCGATTTTCAAGAATTATTATCTACCATTTAAACATCGTTGTCAAACTTTAAAACTCTTACTCACTTCCGCATATTATCTTTGAACCTATGTAAAACTTTAACTATTTTAATTAATGCAACGATGTTGGATTTTTAAACGTACCTTTAGAGGCCGTTCTTTGTATCTTGTGTGATGTATATTATGACGTAACGCCCTCAGACACGTGTTTTTGTCTAGGCCCCGTTTGGGGGTGTGACAGATTGGTATCCACAACCAAGGTTATAGAGAACCAGGTAGTATATCTAGGTCTAGTCTATAACCAGTATGTGATCCTACGTGTTCTTATCTGCTTACATATATATCTAATAATAATAGCATATTATATATATATATATATATATATCAAATATTATATACAACACATTATATTAACAGATAAAAGTATAGGGCGCACACATAATATATATATATATATATATATATATATATATATAATATATATTATATCTATATATAATATGTATAATATATATGTAGTAATATATATATATATATATTATCTCAGGAACTGCCTCTGCCGGATCTACCCAAATATCCCTAATACCGTACCCAACATCTCTAATCCCATGTCGCCTCTCTTCAGCATCTACCGTGCTGACAAATCAATAATCTATCCCCCGACCTCTGGTAGGTCTAGCAATAGAACTCTCCCCGACCTCGTATCTGGAGCCTAGAGTGGATAAACACAACCTCTTACGAGGTGACTACTCGGACTCAGGAATATCATCCCTACGGTCAACAGGTGGTGGTATGTACAGAGACGGTGGTAGTGGTGGTAGTGGACGTGATGGTAATGCGGCAGTAACTGCATTAATAAGGGCCTGAGTGGATTCTATCCTGAGTGTCTGGATTTGGGTTGGACACCCAGATGATGGTAGTAATGGTGATGGCATAGGTGGTGGTGATGAATGTGCAGGTGAGGCTGTGCACCTAGCAAGGCGCTCTCTTGTAGAGGGTGGTGATAGTGAGATAGGTGGTTGATGTTCGCTAAAATACACATCTTTTATAACCCGTAAAACACTATTTAACGGACTAAAAATGCTAAAATATGGATAATTATCGTGCATATATGCTTGTTTGGTATTTTTATGTCTTGCAGGTAAAAGGATTGAAAACGGTGCAAAAACGGGATTTATCGGGCTCAATTTGGTTAAGTCTAATTATTACTCAAACTATGATGAAGTCGTGAAATGTCCCCGAGCATACCAATGGAAAGAGTGCAAGAAAACGAGTTCAACGGTGACTTCGGATTTTATTGGGCCAGCCCGTAACCCATTTAATGGGTCGGACCAGCCCAAATAAGCATGAGCTATCAAAGCCCAAATAGAGCCCATTAAGAGCCCAATATGAAAATGATTTAAATCTGATGGTTATAATATGAGCAAGGTGACGTCAGCCACCATCATTATCACATGTCTTGTAAATAAATAGAAGCAAAGCACGTGCTTGCGCATTATCAAATTGAGGGGCGAATAGTAGAGCGACATGTGGCATGAAAGTATATAACTCAATTCATTTTATAGAATTTTAATCCAACAGTGGAGAAAGTTGCGTTCAATATAAGCAGAAAAGAATAACACGTGGCGCTTTTCAACCGGTTGGATCTACATCTCAATCCGTGTGCTCAAAATCCAATGCTATGATTGGCTACTCAATACACAAATAATTGGCTAGAAATTTCATTTTCACTCCTCTCACACTCTATAAAAAAACACACGCCTCTTACAGTTGAGGTGTTAGTTAGGGAGTCTTTATTTTATTTTCTTAGTTTAGCTTTTAAGTTTTAGCTTATTTTCAAATTTGTATTAGCTTATTTCATTTTTCCAGCTTAATGTACCTTTCTTATTTTGAAAACTTAATGTGTTGATGAATTTAAATTAGTTCGAAGTTGATTAAATATCTCGTTTTGCTAATCTCATGCTTTTACTCTCGTGTTCTCTTTCTTTTCGTGTAGCTTATGAGTTTATTAAAGATTTGTTTAAACGCTTATTTCTGATATATGTAGGCTTATTATGCGCTTGTAGGTTAGATCTCATTTTTGCTTCTTTGAATCTCGTTTGGATTAGATCGTTTAGTGTTTATTATTATCGTTTGCTTAATGAATGTTCATTTTAATGTTTGCTTAATTAGTCCTAGGGTTATTTAAGTCGTTAGATGAGTTTATCTCGTCATGCTAATTGCCTAATCTCGTTTTCTTATTATGGACTTACGTGGGATTCGTTGTAACTTGAGCTTATTAGTGTTGGTTTCAGCTTAATAGGTTTTTGCATATTCGTTTGCGTTGTTTGTTTGAATCGTTATAAAAACTAGGCTACGTTTGGTTTGAAGTAAATCATTTGATCTTCAATTCTTGTTTGCTTCCGTCATTATGGTCCTAAAGTAGTTAAGTTTTTTTATTCGAATTTGAGTCTCAATTTGGAAACTAGTTTCGTTTGAGCTCACTGGGCTTTCGTTCGATTTAATTTTCAAAATCTGATTTGGGCCACCTTTAATCAGTTAGGGCTGTTTGTATTTATTGTGATTTGAATGGGCCTGCTTGTATTACATAAGTATTTTACAAATCGTGAATATGATATATATACCCACTGTTATCATAACAGTTTGACTACTTTTGTGTTTCGAGTTGTGATTTGGGCCTAGTGATTAAAATAGAATAAGCTTATTTAAATTTGTTATTAACTGTATAACAGTTTGGTTTTGTCTTTTGGTACCGATCTACTCACGAGGCGCGGAGCTTATGGGTTTAATAAGCTATATAGAATTTAAATATTTTATTTAGCTTATTAAATCGGGTGGTTATCGTTTAATTGCAGGTCTCCAATTCGGTTCCATTTTCTAATCCTTTTTCAATACTTAGAGTAGATTTATTTTTATCATTTTATAATATTTTTGCTTATTTGATTTTTGTCATGCTTAGTGTAGATTTATTTTTGTCGTTAAATGCTATGTTTGTTAAATAGAATTTCGTTATGAGTAGTGAGTAGTTTACTTGTGTTTGCTAAGTGATTAGTGATTTGGAATTTAAGTGCGGGTTTAAAAAGGTTCTAAAAAAATTAATAGTCATTAGTATTTTCCAATTTACATTCCGTCATTTACTTTTAATGCAATTTTAATACTTGTCATTTATTTTTAAAAGCATTTTACTTTACTTGTCATTTAATTTCTTGAAACTTGTTTTCTAAGGATTTTAATTCGTTAAACCTAAGCCCGCACTTGATGAACATTTCACGTCACTTAGCAAGCATATTTGTCATTTATATCTTTTAGATCAATTTTAGTATAATCTTGTAGTTTTAAATCTTAGAATTAATATTAGTTTAATTTTTAGTATAAAAATAGTTTAAAACCAAAACCAAAAACTTAAATGATAATCAAGCTCGATTTACAACTTGAACGTAGATTTCCATTCACTTCTCGCCGAGGAAACGACCCGGGAGGTTTTTGATAATTGCTTTGGTTAAAAGCGATTTTCTAGAACCCGACGGAAAATACTTACTATACTATTATTGATTATATCCTACTATACTATATATTATATATATATACGTATTTGGGTGAATCATCGCTTCTATTTCCATGAATCATTAAAGTTCCGTTACCATTGGGGATACGAAGGATCCTCGTATCACAAACGATGACGGCGTGGTACTTTGCTAACTAACCCATATCGATGATAACGTCAAAACTACCGAGTTCTATGGGCATCAGGTCGATGTTGCACGGATGATTCAGAAATTTCAGTATACAATCTTAAATGATAGAATCGACTCCTATGATCTTTTCGTCGGATAACTCAACAGAGTACTTAGTTTCTACGGTAGATGGCACGATGCCACTTAAAGGGATAAACTCAGTGGATGTGAGGCTTCTATCAGATAGGTTTTATATACTTGTAATTGTGTCCCTTGCTTTAACTTCAAGTTCGTTATAAGTTTCGTTGGAACGTAAATCTCATGATCTTCATGATTCTAACTCACTAAAAGGTAAGTCAACGGAAAGAAGTCTTCCTAGTTCTCTTGGTTATAATCCAATTAGAAGGATAAGTTCATTACGTTCTATAATCTTACAATTCATAATTTTCATGACTACAAGGAGTGTGATTCGGTCTCTCGGCTAAGGGTATGATGTTCCTATATGCTAGGATTGAGAAAATCTACTTAGTTACGACGCATATGAATACGAATACACATGACCGACACAACTCATGAATACACACGCAAAATATTGGCAAAACGTGAATATGGGAAAGAAAATATCCCGTTGAAATTGTAATGAAGAGAAAAGAAAATAGAAGGGAATGGTGAAGATAAATTGACAAAATTTTAAGGTGACTATTCTCAGCATGGCATTGTCATTCCTGAATTATACATAGGTGATCAGGCTATGTATAATTAAAGACCAGCAATGGAATACTCATTTCGTCAAACTAGTGTTATGTTTAAAAATTTATATGGTATAAACAATATGGTTTATAAGGTAGCAAAACAGTTCGTAAAGACGAATACAAAATAATTTATATAACGACACACGATTATTTTGTAAGATTGCGTAAAATAATTTAAGAGGTGGTATCGAAATAGTTTACGAGACAATCACGTGACAGTTGACAATATGATAGCAGGGGTTTATAATCATGGTAACAAATAGTTTACGAGTTGACAGCAAAATAGTTTATTAAGTGACAACGAAATAGTTTATAAAAGACTACAAAATAGTTCATATGATGACAAAATTGTTTATGGAATAATAGCAAATAGTTTATAAGAAGATAGTGAAATGGTTTATAATATGACAATGTAATTGTTTACGAGATGACACAAGAATAGTTTATAAAACGATAGCAGCGAAATGATTTTATAAGATGGTAACGATTTAAGGAGTAGCTTACATAAATAAATAGAGAAATTAAGTGTAACTGACGGAATCGTCATGACACATACATTAATAGGAAATTTAAAACGTCCACTCAATACAACGAAATTTATAAAAAAGTACTAATGCGAATATAGTCTAGGAAGACTTTGACTTAGGTCACTAGGTAAGGCGGGAATATCTCTTCTTAAGCATTGGTCTTGTCTTTGACGACACTAGAGTTCCCACGAGCATTTTCCTTCCAAATTTGGTTCACTTGGTTTTGATTTCTCAACTTCTGGCATTCATCCCTAAAATGTCCCAACCTTTCACATTCATAGCAAGTGATGAAATGTATAAAAATACTTTTATAAAAGTTACTGTTCATATCAGGAACATTTGTTTTTGTAAACCTCATAAAGAAATAGAACTTTCAATTATGAGATCGTGCCGGAAAATTACTAAAAACGGAGCTAAAACGAATAAAATACGGCGTTTACGATAATTAAAGTTTATAAAAGTAATTTTATAAACTATGAAAATAGTAAAATTTAATATTCATGACAGAAACATATATTTTGAAAACATCAATAAATTGATAGAACTTTCAATAACGAAGACGTACTCGAAAGAATCGCTAAAAAAACGAGCAAATAACGAAATGAAAATACACATTTAAAATTTAACGTTAATTAAAGTATAAAAATAAAGTTTATAACTTGTATGAACAGTAAAATACTATTCATCAGAGGACAAAAAATACAAAAATGTCAAATTTTAATAACTCGTCTTAATACGAAAGCGTGGACATAAGAAACGCAAGAAACAGACTTGAAACGTGAAAGTTATTCTATTGCAACCAAAGGTAATATTTATCATACGTTTATAACTTTATAAATATGTTTCACTAAACAATTAGATGGGATTATCTTATAGAATTAATATAAGGTATAGTTACCCAATGAGATTAGTACTCTTATTACGACCTATATTGATAGGTTTGCACGCATCATTACCATGTGACTCATTTTGCTGTGATACACTTGATATTCACTCACGTCAAGGTGAGTTCATAGCCTCAACTTTTTACATGATTATGTCTTAATAGTTTTTGAGGGTGAGAAAACATGCATTTTTTACAATTGGAACACATGTGTTAATTTCACATATATATTACGTTTGCATAAGAGCGATAACCCTAGTTGAGCCCCATTATATGAACATCAATTACTGATTGTAGCGACGAATGTTATGAATAGATCTATTTGGATTGACATCCCCCTTCGGTCTGATTTAAGCTATCCTAGGGCAAAACAAAAAATACCTATTCGAACATAGGCTTTGCGGGGTAGAACAGCATCACGGGCAATGTAGGCCATTTATATGGTATTCAATTATGGCGAGCTTTCAACTGTGGCATAAGCTTAGTCAAACGTAATTATATATAAATGATGTCTGCATCTAGTTGCCTTAACATACACATGGAAATCTATAGTCCTACAATATACGATTCATTGAATCCCTAAAGAGGCCAGAGTCGTTATATAGTGATCTCATCCAAAGAATTTGAGCACAACATCCTGACATAGCAATATATTCAGCTTCCGTACTGGATATCACAACACTTTTCTGCCTTTTTGATGACCAGCTAACAAGTCTACTCCCAAAACTGTATACTATCAACTCTACGGATACCAGATTGAGATTCCTTCGATTACCATAGACCCTCCGATTGACGGTTTCCTCTTAAGATACCAAAACAATCCTTTTGACCACATGTTAAAGTGCATTTCGGTAGCCGAGCTTGATACCGGCACACATGCATATAACAAATTAGAAGGTGCATGGTTCTACTGGCTATGAGATAAAGGAGTGCCAATCATGCCACGATAGTTATGATCAATAACATTCCCTTTTTTTTTAATCCTCATCCAGTTTGATTTCTGCCACCCATGGGAGTATCCACTGGGTCCAGTAAATCAAAACCGTATTTCTTAAAAGATTCCAGGGGATTTTTTGACTGGTTATTAAGAGATGCCTTGGGATTTGAAAATTTCTGTCGTCCTAAGAAAAATGAGATTTTGCCCATCATTGACATCTTAAATTTTGAACACATGATTTTCTAAAATAGGTTACAAAGTTCAGGTGTAAATGCAGCAAAGATAATATCATCGACATATACTTGTACCAGAAGTAATTCCTTGCCTTCCTTATGATAACAAATAGGATCCATGAGACTTGGAGAAGTCCTGAGGATATCAGGGTAATGAAGACAACATGCCATAAAACCCAACCGCGTGGACTATTGTTTCAACCCAAAAGAGCTTTCTTATGATCAGATAACCCAATGTCAATACTTTAATCAGTGAGAAGTCAAGTGAATCTCAATAGTACTCGTGTAACTAACCTCCTTTCTTATATGTAACTTAAATCAAAATCATCGTACAGCTTACACTCTCGTTCTTGCTTTGTTTAATGACATTCCTTGCATGAGCAGTTTGATTTTCTCCCAAATATCCTTGGCTACACGATGTTGACTGACAAGAGCACAATTTAGTTAAAGGCCTTTAGAAGGAAGATTAATTGCTTTGATGTCACAATCAGCTTGAATGGTTTCTGCGAGAGTTAATTCAGTATATTCCTTTGGTCTGGTTACACCATCCACTGTAATTGTTGGCCAAACAAGTGGACCTTTTTCAACAGAAGCAAGAATCATTCTACCGTGAGGTCTATTCATCAAATAAAGTTCCATTCTGCTTTTCCACGAGTCATACAAGTGTTTTTCAAGCATCGGTGGTTTATTGTCACCACCCGAGAGAAGTGACTTATCAGCAAGAGTCGTCATTGATAAATTGGTATTTCCAATGAATACCGTTTGATCGAGCAGTGATAGAAAGTAATTATGTTTGATGGTGTTGTCTTTTAGGTGTTTTAAGTCTTGAAACTATACGAGATTTTACAATTCTTGACAAAACTGGGAAAGCAATTGAGTGTTTCACGGGATTTTACAAGTCAAAGAAATAAACTATATAATTTTGATACAGCAATTTTGAGTTTTAAGTAAATGTTGTGAATTCGAATGATTAAGTGAGATTGCAAATTCGTGTCCTTAAAAAATTACAAA
>BQNB010042390.1:3353-46151 GCA_026074375.1 Tanacetum coccineum | reverse complement strand
TTAGGATAGTATTAGTCATTTAAGAAAGAGAATGGTACTTCTCTATTATGTATAGTTCATTATATAAGTCAAATTTATTCTTAAAGCGAAACTATACATACTAAAAAAAAGTGTTTTTTAATTTAAACAGAGGGTAGAAAGATGTTTTCTTTGGACGGACATAAATGCCATAAAAAATATATTTCGTAATGGCTTGTCATCTGAGAGGCAATTAAAATTTTATTATTTCTCATCACATGGTAATGTTCATTATTTCAGAAAATGTTAAGCTTGTAAACTTGCACATAGAATGAATTTTAGTACGTTGTTTAAATGAAAAATATGAAAGCATATACTCCAATACGAATCACAACTATTTTTTTTCATACACACGTCACATTTGTGAACAAACAGAGAACATTATTAAAATTTGAGACTCATAGTATTGATGTATTACAAGTATTTAAGGCAAATCATATAAAAAAGGGATGAATGGTCCTAATTATTTTCCAAAATCGGATAAAAAGTTATGTATGGCCCTAATTCTTCTCCAACTTTTAAGCTGCATTAAATCACTAACTAAAATACAGTAATAGTCAACCGATTATTCATCTATATATTACACATGTAGGTAAACTCAAAGTATATCTAAACTTTTCTTCACATATCACTTTTTCTATTTAGGTTGTAGGTTTATTCTATCATTGAACCTTTGATCATATCATGATATATACAGACCTACAAAAGAGGGGACTGAAGGTAGGGGCTGGTGACATAAATGGTTTTTGAGCGTTCATTGTATGAGATCCGTATCCGTGGGTGGCGAAAACAATCTACAACCCAAATCGAAGCAACCTAAATAAATAAATAGGTTTGTGTGTGGTCACATATAAATAAATATCTTGTTTTCTTGTTGCTTTTCTCTTTCTTCTAAACATCTGCAACCCAAATCCACCAAACCCATCTAAGACAACCCAAATTCACCAAACCAACCTAGAGATTGTGGTGATGGTTTTGATGGACAATCGAAGCAATCCAAATAACAAATAAACAAAAACGAACGACGGTCTTGGTTTTAAACTACCAAAACTTTATCTCAGATCTGGAAAGATCCATGCATATCTTGTTAATGACACCACCAAAAGCAGAAAAGTGCCACCGAAACCACAAAAACGCCAACGAAACCACCCAAACTCAAACACCATCGATTATCGATATATGCGGCGGTGTTGGTAGCGGATCTCGATGGTGGTGGTGGCGGCGGTTCAGATCTCAGGTAAGCGAGTTCTTTGTTATTCGTTTCTTGGATTGTTGTTTGGTTACTGGAATTGTTGTGTCTTCTTCTTACATTTGTGTTGACCCGACTCGGTGACTGACTCATCCGAGTTGACCCGGTCAACTCAGTAATTAACACTATCACGATAAAAATGTTAACACAATATAAAAATGTTCCATATTAAAAAGTGGTAGCGGTGGATGGGATGGCGGATGGAATGGCGGCGGAGGAGTAGGGAAGATTTTTGAAAAATATCATGTTGGCGGAGGATTTGTGTCGACAGTGAATGAAGTGGCTATGGTAGTTTAAATTTTAGAGAGAGTGAGGATGTTGTGTTGGATTGGAATATGTATTTTTTGTGTTAGTGTATGTTTTTATGTTAGTCTTTTATACTAAGCATGTTTTGGCTGTTATAAGTATGATTTAATTGGCTGTTACAATATTATAAGGATGTTACAAATATGAACTTAAAGACATTTAAGTTTTTAATTGTAACTTATAATTATGTTTAATGGAAATTTAAAGACATTTAAGTTTGGGCAGAATTTCTCTTAGCAAAATTGACTTCCTTATTAAGAGATGATGTTTTCAAGATTCCATGTATTTAATTTTCAACATTTCCTATTATTGTAGGTTTTTAACTTTCAAGAGAATCCCTTTTTCTTTTTATAAGGAGTATAGATGGTTTGGTGTTCAAGCTAAACATTTTATATAAATACCCATTGAGAGAACAATAATAAAGCAAGCAATTCATAACCTTTTTATCATGGCATTGGAGCAAGGTTCCAACCCTTGAAAAAAAAACCATCGACAAGTTTAAAAACCCTTCCAGTAAATTACCATCTAATTCTTCCATTCTTATATTATCTTCCACCTATCCACTTATTCTATATAAACCATCACCACTAAATATTAAATATTTTATTTTCTTCTCCAATTGTTCTTACCCGATTTTTGATGGTTGGTGATCACGACAAACCAGAAAGTAATATGGGTTCTCAGCGAAAGATGATATCTCCTTATGATATCACCTCGCTAGACAATCCAAGGCTTTCGATAACCCAAGTTCAGTTGAAGGGAGATAATTACGACGAGTGATCTCGTTCTTTTCGAACCGCTTTGCGAGCCCGAAAGAAGTTCGGGTTCGTTGACAGAACTATCAAACAACCATAAGAGACGGATAAATATGCTGAAGATTGGTGGACAATTAATTCTTTGTTAGTATCCTGGATCCGAAACACCATCGAGCCTTCGTTGCATTCCACCATCTCACATGTGGAGATAGCAAAGACTCTATGGGATGACTTGAAAGATCGTTTTCGATCGCCAATGGACCTCGAATTCAACAACTAAAATCTGATCTTGCAAGTTGTCGACAAAAGGGTCTGACTATAGTAAGTTACCATGGACGTCTCAAACAGATTTGGGATGAGTTGGCAAATTTTGATCAGATAACAACTTGTACTTGTGTCAAGTGTAAATGTGATCTTGAAAAAAATTAGCAAAGAAACAAGATGAAAAAGTTCATACTTTTCTCATGGGTCTCGATGAGAATGTGTATGGAACGACAAGATCAAACATTCTACCACAAGACCCTTTACCTAATATGAACAAGGTATATTCCATTCTTATTCAAGAAGAACGGGTTAAGACAATGACACGTGACAAGGATGACCGACCAGAAATTATGGCACTAGCCGTGCAAAATCGAACCAAAATTAAGAACGAGTTACTTTCTTGTACACATTGCCATAAAACTGGACATACATAAGAGAATTGTGTTGAGATAAAGGGATATCCAGAATGGTGGGGAGAAAGACCTCGAGTTGAAAGAAAGGGCGATAGTTACGATAAAGGTACATCTACTGGACGAGGAAGAGGTAGAGGAAATAGTGGTCCCACTCGAGCTAATACAGTCCAAGCAGGAGGAATTGGTGCCAACAATGGAACGAGTGATACTAATGTCATCCCACTTCCTGGTATAAACTTGAAACAATGGGAAACACTACTTCAAATGTTGAAGAATGGATCAGGTTCTTTCAAAAAGATGAACGGTAAGTATTTTTGGATTATTGATTCAGGTGCATCACACCATATGACAAGTATGATAGAAGAACTCTCCAATTTAATAGAGATTGTGCAATGTCCTGTGGAGCTACCAGATGTAGTGATGCAAATAAATCGGTTAAAACCGGTTTTCGGTTATTAGAAAACCGGTTTTAAAAAAACCGGTTTTTCTAATCCCGGCATGACTTTGCAATTTATTCTTTGTCCCGCCAATTATTAGTGAAGGAAATTGGATCTTTAACGTTTGCGCCTAACATATTTGTATACATGATCTCACTTCGAGGGACGGGATTGGTGCTTGTGAAAGAAGGGATGGAGGACTCTTTTACTTTTGGGGACGTGCCAACAACCCGAGTGTTAAAGACGACCACAACAAGAGTTGTTCCTTTTGATCTTTAGCATAAACGGTTAGGTCATCCCTCACTAGAAGTATTAAGGTTCATTCCTCAAGTAAACCTAAATAAAAGTGATAGAGAATTGAGTCAAAATTGTGATGTGTGTCTGCGTTCAAAACAATGTGGAGGAAAATTTCCTATTAGTGATAATAAAGTTGTGTCTTTTTTAAGCTTACTTACCGTGTTTATGGGGGCTATTTGAAAAACAATTTCATCTCTTGGTGCATCTTATTTTTTGACTACCATTGATGATTTTTCTCGCTATGTTTGGTTATATTTGATTGTACACATATCTGAAGTTTTTCAAACCATAAAAATACTTTTAGCTATGGTCGAAAGACATTTAACTAAACGAGTTAAAATTGTCCGAATGATAATGCCACTGAATTTACTTGTGTGATGCAATTCTTTGTTGGTCAAGGGATCATTTTCTAACCATCATGTGTGGGTACACCTCAACAATATGGCTGAGTTGAACGAAAAACATTTGAAAAAAAAGGATGAAAATGATTTTTGGGTTTAATCTTAGCCATTGGATTAAGATGGAGATGGAGGGTGAAGATTAGTCCTTTGGTATCCACAATAAGTTTGGTATTCAAATGAACTTAAATCCAATTGTATACAATGTTGAACCGCCATATAGTCACATACGTACAATTGGCTGTTTGTGTTATGCACATACTAAGATAGGGGACAAGTTTGCAAATCGTAGTCGAAAATGTGTTTTTGTCGGGTATCCATATGGGCAAAAAGGATGGAGGTTATTCGACTTAGAAAAGCTGAAATTTTTTGTGTCACGTGATGTTGATTTTTTGGAACATATATTTTCGTATGATACGAAACCTATAGTCCCAAGTGTTGGTGATATTGAATATAATGAGACTTAGATACATGAAGAGCCCCCTTTACAAGATAGGGTCACAAGATAGGGGTAATGTAACCAAAGTGAATGAGGATACCATGTTTCATGAAAATCAAACAGTGGATGATGACACATTGTCATCACCACAATCACCAAATGTTGATACCGAAGAGCAAATTCAAGAAGAGAATTTAGGGAGAAGGCACCGTAAGAAAGAAACATCCGTCCGTCTTCGTGATTATGTCACAAATACAGTCCAGAAAACGAGTCCATCCCTTTCTACACCGCCTGCTCAATCCCGGTCCTCATGTACTCCATATCCTATAGCTCATTATGTAAACTGTGATAAATTTTCTTTTTGTCATCGTACTTTTATTGAGGCTATTGAAACAGAAAAGGAACCTGTAACATATTATGAAGCAATCAAAGATAAGCGTTGGAGATCCGCGATGGATAGCGAACTCGAGGTATTGGAACGCAACCAAACTTGGACGATTGAAGAACTTCCATCCAACAAGAAAGCTTTTGGGTGCAAGTGGGTGTACAAAATAAAGTACAAATCAGATGGGACCATTGAAAGGTTTAAAGCACGAATCGTCATTCTTGGTAATCATCAAGTGGAAGGAATAGATTATACCGAAACCTTCGCACCAGTTGCAAAAATCATCACCGTGCGTGTTTTCTTAGCGGTTGTAGCTTCTAAGCAATGGGAACTTCATCAAATGGACGTGCATAATGCATTCTTACATGGTGATCTTGAAGAAGAAGTGTTCATGAAAATACCACCTGGCCTGAATAAGGGTAAACTTGGAGCTGCATGCAAACTTCGAAAGTCCTTATATGGGCTTCAACAAGCCCCACGTTGTTGGTTTTCAAAGTTGTCCTTGGCACTAAAGAATTATGGGTTTGTCCAATCATACTCAGATTATTCTCTTTTCACTCTAAAACAAAACGATATTCAACTTAATGTTCTCGTTTATGTTGATGATTTGATTATCTCTGGAAATGACTCTAAAGCAATCACCCAATTCAAAACTTATTTGAGTGACTGCTTTCAAATGAAGGATTTAGGTAACCTAAAATACTTCTTTGGTGTTGAAGTGGCTCGCGCTCAAGATGGGATATTTTTATGCCAACGAAAATATGCTCTTGACATTATTTGTGAAGCTGGACTACTTGGTGCTAAACCATCCAAGATTCCAATGGAGCAAAATCATCGCTTGGGATTGGCTAAAGGACGTTTATTTGAAGATCCCGAACAATATCGGAGATTGGTAGGTCGCCTAATTTACTTATGTTTTACATGACCAGATCTTGTCTATAGTGTGCATATTCTCTCAAGTTTATGCAAAATCCTCAAATCGAGCATTGGGAAGCTGCAATAAGTGTTGTTTGGTTTCTAAACGGGAGCCCGGGACAAGGTATAATGTTGAAAAGCAAATGTGACTTTCAATTACGCGGGTGGTGTGACGCCGATTGGGCAGGTTGCCCTTTAACAAGGCGATCGTTAACAGGTTGGTTGGTCTCCAGTTTCATGGAAAACAAAGAAACAACACACTTTTCGCGCTCTTCGGCTAAGGCAGAATATCGGTCCATGGCCTTAACAACCGGTGAACTAAAATTGTCAAAAGGCATTTTAAAGAGTCTTGGTGTAGATCATCCACAACCAATGTTACTTTACTGTGATAGTCAGGCGGCGTTGCATATTTCTCGCAATCCAGTTTTTCATGAACGAACAAAGCATATTGAGGTGGACTGTCATTACATTCGTGATGAGATTGCTTCAGGAAATCTCGATGCTCGACACGTATCCACGAAAGAACAAGTTGCGGATTTTTTTACTAAAGCTCTTGGTAAAATACAATTTGATTATCTACTTCACAAGTTGGGTATTCAAAATTTTCACATACCAACTTGAAGTGGGGTATTGAGAAAAAATATGTCAAATCTTCTATTATGAGGTTTGATTTTATTTAGTTTTCTTACTATGATAAATGGCTTGGTGTTCAAGCTAAACGTCTTGTATAAATACAAAGAACAATAATAAAGCAAGCAATTCATAACCTTTTTATCAAGAATATTTAGCATTCTAAATTTCTTTTCTCCTTTCGTAATTGAATGTCTAGAAAATTGTAACAAACACGTTCCAAAAACACAATTAACCAGTCCCAAGTATAAACGAAGAAACGAAAACAAGTCCATGGCACTCAAGAATACATTAGAATTTATACAGGAACCAATGTAAGTTTAGGTTTACAATATATCATGTTAACAAAACAAAAAGAAAATACGCTAGGCAATGATGATATAACCTGAAAGAGAGATGAAGAGTCAATTCTTCTTCTCATGAAAACAAACTAGCTGTAGGATAAATCTGACTCCTTGCAACATGAACCTGACAATCTTTGGAAGCCCTTGGAAACATCGACAATTTTGCACGCATGCATTCTTCTTCTTTTTCAGAAAACATAGTATCACATGTGATTGTTAAGCCCTTCAACCCCTTTAAATTTCCCAGCATGTATTTCAGAAACTCTATATTCAGATCGTACCCCCGTGTTTCTGTATACTTTATGGTCTTAAGGTTCATAAGCATACAAGTAGGCACATGTTCATTCCAACGACCTCCTCTTGGCTTTTGATTTAACACAAACAAGATAGACAAAACCCATCGTTATACAAGGATAAAAGAAGTTTAGTAGCATGAAATGAAAGAAAACACGCCAGATATTTAAAACAACCCAGGTACCTTTTCAATGCATAAATCTTCCAGCTCTGAACCGCTCTTAAGAATTTGACGGATTAGTTGATATCCATGACCGACATATCCCTTTACCTCCAACAGTTTCAAACTAGGAAACTTGGGGAAATCACGCCGGTGTTCAATGCTATCCCAAGACTATAGTTAAATAAACGAAAACAAGAATCAATTAAATTTCAAAAATGTAACAAATTATCAAAAGATGTCAAATTAAAACTAAAGTTCTCAAGGGAAACTTACCTTGAAGGCTAAAATAAGGGATTCCGCTTCACCTATTCCTTTTAGAAGCTCAACCCCTAGATGATCATGATGTACTTCACATGATGTTTTTGCCTTGCCCAGTGACGCCAAATTTTCAATTACTAAATGTGAGCACAAAATCCCATCAACTAAGAGATATTCAAGGTTAGGAACATTTACAACTACTTTATTGATTAATGACGTGGATTCTGAGATTGATAGTTCCAATCGCTTCAAACTAGGTAGCTTTAAAGAGTAGTCTTCTTCATGGTTCCACCATCTTATTCTCAGAGATAAAGTTTCAAGTTTCGGGCAACCATGTATGACTTTAAACACATGTTCACAAGGTTCGTTATGGATAACGATGTCAAGGTTTTTCACAAAAGGAAGAATGACGGAAGATTGAAGCTCCAAAAAAGGGCAATGTAGGAAAGTAAAATGTAATGTTAATTTTGTGAGAGTCTCGACCTTGAAGAGACTCAAAGGCAATTCAAGATGTCTAATTCGTACGTCAATCTCACAAACATTCAACCTGAGTGCTTCATTAATCCACTTAGACACAGTTGACTCTGGAATATAGAACCTAAAAAAGTTCAACCTGAAAATTTTAATTTGGGTTGTTTTGCAGAGGTCAAAGACACGATCTACAAATTCTGTAAACCGATCTAATTCAGGGAAGGGGTGATTATCATCAAAGTCAAGGTTATGGACCAAATTCCAAGTGTGTCTCCATCTTTTGGATAAAACGCTAGTTCGCATTGCGAATTTTGTAGGCATTAGAGACAATATATGTGACAGTATCTCTTCGGGCAAGCTGCTTAGTCTATCCACAATCCTACTTCTGGAAGTCATCTTTTAGCCTTTTTCACTACCTGGGAATATAAACACAGTAATTATAAAATCATCTCTCAAGATTTTTCATATATGCATTTAAAAAAAAAGTCCATTCAACCAAATGGTTGTTATAAAGTGGTTGGTACCAAATTAAAAGTGTCTTTAAGTTCAATTTACTTGAAAACGGTCATTTAAAAAAGACAAACTATTTTAACAAAGCTTGAGGTTTAATGATGCAAACACGACACAAAGATGAACGAATAGTAAAGACAAACATTGATGGATTTTAGGTTTAAGATTTGAAATTCCATTTTGTCATGACAAAACCTTCAAAGGGAAGGACTTGGCCTCGCTGATTTGAGAATAAAAACAAGGCATTGCTTACAAAGTGTTGTGGATATATGCAAACGAGAATGATGCTAAATGGAGTATAATAATAAGATGCACTTATGGCGATCAGAATGGTATGCTATGGCCCGACATATCAAGATGTCAAAAAGAAATGTCAAGAGTGTAGAGGAATATGACTGATGTCTTGAGTCACATTGTCACAACCACCGCATGAATAATATAATTAAAGACCGGTTTGTGATGTTGTTAGGGAGACTTGATAAAATACGGTTTTGGTCAGACATATAGCTTGATAATGTTAAGCTAAAGCATCGATTCCCATGAATGTATGCTTTACTAAAGATAGGGAAGGTATGATAAACTCATTTGGAAAATGAATCAATCGGGCGCACAATTTAGAAAACAGCCTTCAGACTACGAAAAAGTGATGATGAGTGTATGAAGGTTATCGCAAGTAAAAGCCCAACTATTGGAATAAAATGATTGAGTGGTATAGAAAAAGGATAAGTTGGGAAGGTTTTCAGCAGAAATTTTTATCAAGATGTGCAACTATTGGACGCAAAGGTTTCAAGAGAACAGAAGTACTGGATCCTCCCAAATAGTGTTAAAGTTGGCATTGCAGCTGCTAATTAATAAGCTTCCAGTTAAAAAAAAAAAGGATTGTTAAAAGAGGTATCTTGCAGAGCTCATATGGGCTATGCTAAAAGCGTGAGCTAGAAAGTGAAAGTACAGATCATATTATCGCAAACTGTGATTGGGCTTACGCGATACAAAATGGGTGTCTTCCACGCAGGACTGAGACCCAATTTTGAGATGTGGATGCAAGAACATCAGGTAAGGGTAGGAGATACCATTTGGGCTTTGAATTTTGCAACTATATGGACGATTTGGGAGGGTAGAAACAAAAAGAAGTTTAATAGCACGAGCACTAATAATCAGACTCTAATTGGCCTAATCATGTTAACAGTTGGGTAGGAATTAGGAGTGTATCTGATACGAGCCTAGTATGGGATAGGTTCGTGTTCATAAGTCCAAGTGCAGAACTCACTCAAAAAGCTAGCTTGTAAGAGGAGGGGACACTTAGACTTATAAACCATCAACCAATCCCATACTTGCTGATGTGGGATCGTAACACTACCCCACGTTTCGAAGAGCCAACGTCCTCGTTGGTCACGGCTATGTTGGTCACGGTTGGCACCCCTCTTTTTGGGTCCAAGCCACCAATCCGAGCTCGTTGGTCACGGCTATGTTGGTCACGGTTGGCACCCTTCTTTTTTCGGGTCCAAGCCACCACTCCATAGGCCACCACTCCGAGGGTTGGGACCTCGAAAGGTAGGGCTAGCTCTAATACCAATTGATACAAACCTATCTCATACTAGGCTCATATCAGTTCATAAGTCCAAGTGTAGAACTAACTCAAAAAGCTAGCTTGTAAGAGGAGGGGACACCTAGACTTATAGACCATCAACCAATCCCATACTTGGCCGATGTGGGATCGTAACAGTATCCTTACATATAAGGAAACTAGTATAAGTGATGGTCGTTGGGTGGCGTTTCTTCATGGAGGTTGTAACATGTGTCCGTGTCGGTTCAACAAGAACGGGGGCTCGTTGGACTTCTAAAACCCCCCTCCAAAAGTCCAAATCTCTACGAAACTAGAGATAGAAAACTAAGAAATGTTTTCTCCAACTAAACACATTCTTAGTAAGTATGACATAATGAATGTTTGGACGATAGTCACGATACCGTGAAAAAGATAACAACTGCAATGACAGGTTTAGTTGAGGACTTGAGGTAGCATTTTATAAATAAACCATCTGGATTATGGGGCATGGGTGTAGATTTGTGCTTCTGTTAGCCTAAGACGTAGGAATACATGGATACAATGAACTGTCAAGTGAAACTTAAAGACAGGGCAAATATTTAACATCAGACTGATGCTCTGTAAAGACACAGCATATGTTTTTAATTATTATAGCTAATCAGATGCACATTATACAACATAAAATTTTACCAAACAATCACAAAAAACATGGCTAGTTTTATTGACCTTAGCTCCAATATTTCTTATTATTCCAGCAAACACATATACAATTACATATAACACATCTAAGTTTTTCTACTAACATCAATTACATGCTAACAACTTTCTTAGATTGAACTTTCTAAGATTGAATAATATCAGGCAAGGATATGTGATACAATCTACCAACTTCATTAATTTGCAGCAAAAAGACGTTTTTATAGTGTGACTGCTAATTTTCAGACTGTAATCGACCTAATCAGGTTAAGGGTTGGGTACTCGTTTTCTTAAATCTGGCCAATACGAGCTTTCAAATAAACAACATACGTATTTAAAATTTATAACTAATCAGATGCACATTGTGAAATTTTGCAATAACAAATAGAGTCTGAATATTAGGGGGTGAATACTTTAGCTAATTGGTCCAGCTTATGAGCTTATTAAAATTTTAAGAAGCCTATGTTTTTAGGTGCTTATGGCTTATTTAAGTTGATAAGCATAATATGAATTAGCTCATATAAGGAGTGTTTGGAATAGCTTATTCTGTGGGCTTATTGGTTTATCAAGATTTTGAAAAGCGAATACGCCCACTCTTTTCGCCTTACGAACTTATCAAGTTGAGCTTATGGCTTATTGAAAATAAGCCATAACTTAAGGCTGATAAGATGGTGAGTCTAAAAAAGTGAGCTTATCAGCTTTTCAAAATCTGAATAAATCAATAAGCCCGGAAAATAGGCTAATCCAAACACGGCCTATATGAGCTAATTCGAATTAGCTAAACAAACACCCACTTATTAATTTATCAAATCATAGCTAATAATTTGATAAATCCAAGAGTTGTACAGTACAAGTGGAAGATGCAGAGTGTAGGGATTAGAAGCTTACCTGAACAATTTATGATGTTGAAGCGATTGGAGACTGAGGAAGATGATTTAATAAATTAAAGGGATTTTTTTAATCTAGAAATTGAAATTGAAAACTGGATTTAATTTAAGGGTTCGTCTTCATCCCCAAAATATCATAGTGATATCTTTGTAAGTGATATCTTTCTAATTTTATATTTTAAAAATTGTGCATTTACATCTATATCCTTATAAAAGTTCAATATTACATCAATATCCTTCTCAATTTTTTAATTATATCATTGTCCTTCATTGGTTTTGATAATTACATTAATATCTTTCCCAAACTTTTATAATTACATCAATATCCTTCTAACACTTATAAAATTACATCTATATCATTTCCAAAATTTTAAATTCTCATATACATAAAAAAAATCAACATGTTTTCTCATCAATCAAGGCCAAATATGCATATGAACAATATTTTTTCATATTTATATCTATACTTTTGTAATTATATCAACACGTTTATTTGTCGTTCGAGGCCAAAAAATATATATGAATAATATATAAGAGATAAACAACGAATTTAATAATCTAAAATCAATATAATTATGATTTAATTGATTTTTGGACATATATAGCTTTTTTAAAAGTGTGAGAAGGATATTGATGTAATTAATTTTTTTTTGTAAAGACGTTGATGTAATTAAAAAATTAAAAAGGATATTTATGTAATATCAACTTTTGAGAAGGATATACATGTAAATTTCCCTTTCAATTATTGAGTTTATCAGCTTTTTAAGCTCGCGCTCGTACAAAAATGAGTTTATAAGACACCAAGGTGTAGTAATTAACTTCACGGTCACATCAACTTTTTGCCTTTTTGTCATCTAACTTACATCGGATTAATATATATAAAAACGCACTCTCAAGTAACTTGCATCTAACTTACATTTTTAGACCCATCATACCCAATTAAAATATAAACCCATCATAAAAACTAATTAAAAAAATCAAAGAAACACAAACCAACTAACTCACGTCGCGGTGCAGTAACTTGCATCTAACGAATTGTTATGTGGGATTAACGTGGGGGCTCGTTGTTGCACCTCTTGGTCTAAGCACATGGCGGAATTAGAGGAGGTGTCGCGGTGTTAGAAGAACTCGATAAAATGTCGTTTCATAGAGCTAATATTGGTAAAACAAACCATGATTTTTTCTAATTGCAGCCGGTAAAAAAATTAGGGAGAATTTTAAATATATCCATGTAAATCTTAATTATTACGTCAATATCCTTTAAAAAACAAAATGACATCAATATCATTTCTAAACTTGAGAATACTCATGTATACCTAAATAAATAAGTTAAGTATAATTAAATGATTTTATTTTCTAAAACTCTTATTTTGATATTGATCAATAACTTAAACAAGTTTTGAAAACCTGCGCTTCGCCGCGACGAGATCTATTTATTGTGTCTTGTTCGGGTTTTTCAGCTTCGGTTTTTTTCGTTTAGGGTGAAAAAAAAAACTTCACAAATACCGGTCCACAATCAAAATCTAACAATCTCAATTGACTTTCTATACAAATTAGAAGTCTCAACATGATTCTCATTTCTTCTATAGAACCATTTGCTGGTTGATGCCGACACCATCACCAATGACTTCTCATCCGAATACTTAGCAACTTTTGTCCATATGTCCTCTTCATGCCTAAATCATAGTATATCGTTAGAACTCGTGCACGCATAAACTAATACATTGGCGATACATTTGCATCAGTTTCAAACATAAGCTATGGCTAAATGATTTGTACAATGTATATACACGACTGTAACATAACCTAATCAATCATTGAAGGTATGTAAACCGTAAACTCACCAACATACGATTCAATTAGAGAATACTCTCACTAAAGTAACAAATCAAACTTGGATCTTATTTTCATCAACTGACTTATGACGTTCACATACTCAAGACTACAAATTAACCGCGACTGACCATTCGTAATCGCTCTACAACAACAGTCAAACACACTAACTTGTTTTCACATAATCAACTAACACGGACTACAGACTAACAGAAATGAGCCATTCAAGTTACTATATATCAATAATCAAACACACAAACTTTATTAACATAAACTGAGCATCTAAAATTATTAAAGGAAAATCATGCTAATCCAATAACAATGGTTAAGCCCACTAAAAATTAAGGGAAAATCAACACGTAGTGACAAAAAATTAGTATTATCCCTATAACAACATAAAAAGATCCAATTGCACTCGTATATATTTTAACAAAATAACACCCTGTAGCCCATCACTGCATAAGAACAAAGTAAAGTAAACTAACTGCTTGCTATCTATATTATTGTCAACTGTGAAATGTAACTGTAAACTCTCTAAGTCTCTATATAATTGTTTTGCCAATTCATCCAAGAACCTTACAGCCATGAAACCAATGGATGGTTTCACATATTGATGCAGAGACAGCTCCTGGTCTCTTACTTTTCGCTTAAAAAATCCATACCCAAAATCAAGTTCCACTTTAATTTCATCTTCTATGGAGATTAAGATCATCCACATAAGAATACCAATGGTGTATTGAGTTTTGAAAAGGGTCTGGGTGCTTAAAAAGAGTTTGAATCTTTATCGAATTATTTCCTTACAATTGCTGTTCATTTTCAGTAAGCACTACTTGTATGCTCGAAATGCTAGGCATGTATTTTTTTTAAACTGCATATGATATAACTAATTAGCTCAACATACACATTCTTTTTCCAATTTTCACAAACATAAAAGTGTGGCTTTGTGATCAATTGTTTGAATTGAAACCACGTTAGGTACAGTTAGTGTCATAAGGTGTGAATATATAGATAAAACACCAAATATTTTCTTTACCATGAATATAAAAAATGGCATGTGTTCTAAATGACTTACCATCATCAACTATGATTTCTGAATTTACCCGGGCATCGTTGTCGACTTCATTTTTATATACAAAAGTTTATGCTTTGAGAAGATGATATTTTATAGGGAAATACTGAAAATATTGCTCAACCTAGCAAGAAGTTTAAGATGGTAACAACTGATCATAATAAAATTTCGTATGTCTATGTGGATGAAAAAAATGAACAACAAAGGGCAGAACCTCCAAGATTACAGACGTTTAATTCTAAGCATTCCCGGTTTTATTGCTCTCGCGTGATTTCGTCCCTTGGTGTATTTATATCACTTATATATATATTATTAAAGGATAAGTTTGCGCGAGTCAAGGCTCAAAATGATAAAAGGGCTCAAATGTAGAAACCTATACACCAAATAATTCAGTCATGGAAATGCCAACAGAAACACAACGAATACAAATGGTGACCAAGGGTGAATCATGTTAAAACAGTTAAAAAGAATAGATCTATCATGTATAATAGAAAAAGCTAGGCTATGTGCTGGTTAAAGTAGGCGTGCGCCTCACCTGTTCAGCAGGTAAGCATTTAAAGATATTGATGTTATATGTCTATTGCAAAGGACCACCTTGCTTCCTGGCTTCCTTGACCTTTCTGATGTTGTTGAATGTATATAGGAATCTTGTCAATATAGCTATCTAAAATCCATTCAACCTATTTGATTATACACTTAAAAGCATTAAAGTATCATATAACAGGGTGATCTTGGCAAACACACTTTTGTATTACTAATGTATGGAATGGGTTAGAGTTGTATGGAAAATAGCATCCTATATCTAGGAGTTGATCCATTGAGACATATATAACTACGGTAGCTCCTATTTGATCAATAAATTTTCTGAAAACATTTCTAGAGATACTTACATCGATTTTAAACTTCAGACACCTACAACTACATTTTATTCATCGTCATTTAAATAGATGTTGTGAAGCATTGAAGTAACAATAAGCATCTTGCAACACATATTATCTCTAATGTCAAAATACATTACATACCAAATATGCAAAAGCTATGTATCCAAATGCGAGAGTCAGGGAGCGTAGCAACCGTTTCGCCATCCTCATCATGCGTCCTTCATCTTCGCCTTCTTCCTGCATTCAAGATCAAGTAAGATATGAAGCAAAAATTAAACAAAAACAAAAGCGTATAATATGTGGAATATATTGAAGACTTTTAATGACATATGTCTACCAATTCCATAGCTAGTGGTAGCATGTATAGTTTTATGGTCAGGTATTTACTCACTTTGTAACTCCATGAGCCCTAGTTAAGTCAATTGTTCCATGGTCAAGTCCGTCGAGAGTAACACGTCCTAGGATTCTTATTTCCCTTGACTCAAAATGCGTTCCTACATTCAAGGTTATCCAAGCCATCAATCAGATTATTTAAGCAACGATTAAGCAATTAGCAGATAAGCAGCTTAGACGACTTTTAAAAGGGTGATTTTGGCCTTTTGGATGACGGATAACATTAGTAGATAACTCATTTGATCCATTAAAGATATAAGATAATCTAAATCGATCAATTTGAAGGTTATGAAGTCAAACCAATGTGCATAAGACAACTACAAAAGTATCTCGTAGTATATTCTTCAAATCTAAGCACCGCTTTGTAAACGAAAAATTCGTTTCGAGAAAACAATCACAATCCACAAACACTCCTAAGAAAAATTTATCGCAAACCACATCGTGGAACAAACCTGGAGATGTATAACTATTTTTTTATGACTTCAACAATCCCAATCAATCCTAATCAGAAATACCTAATCAACAACCCTCATCAGATTCTACTCATCAGAAATCCCTCATCAACTAATTAGCATAACAAATCACAAAAAAAATATAGAAAATTGCATACATAACTGAGGTCCCAGAAAGTATACCACTTGCACTCCCTTGCTCACCCAACACTGATATACTCGTGCACGTATGTCCACAAACAGCTCCGGTCCATTCTCATTCGTATGCAATATCGCATTCACCCTGAAAGAACCATCGAAAAACCATTATTCATTAGTGCTAACTAAAAGGATAAGTAAACTAAAATTACTTGTTAGTCGAAATTCATTACTTTCATCACTTATAACATAGAGAATCAATAGCTAAGGAGGTACGAAATTCATTACACTCAACCTACATCAATAACCAAAAACCTAAAATTATAAACTCAATCAACCATCCTAAAATTATAAAGTCAATTAACGAATTTACCTTTTGGAATTCATCACACTCAATTTACCTCTTGTAATTCATTAAAATCAATTTAGTAAATGTGATTGTGATGAGACTTACCATTGGTGGCCCGAGTGAATACAACAACGACAGGTTCATTGGAAAACCCAAAGACACGCCGACGACTTCATTATTGTCTCCACTGTTCGTGTCTCTTCACCGATGTCCATCTTTTTTGGTTGTGACGGTGATAGTGATTAAATCTACTGGGTGGTCGAAGTTATTTGTGGTGGTGGTGATTGAATTTGGTGTGTGTGTGGTGGTGATGTGTGTGTTTTAGGCAAATGAGAGAAAAGAGAGATGACTTTGTTGTGGTGGTGATGTGTGTGTTTTGTGTTAGATTTGTGAGAAACATGTGTTTGCCAAACATGACTAAGCACAACATAATTAAGTAAATTATTATCAGTATCAACACACATAAAGAACACATCACATCAACAATCAAGACGTGTCTTAATCTTTGAATTTACATATCATAGTTCCACACATGATAAGAAATTTAAAAAAAATTAAGAGATGCTTACTTTCCGATTAAAAAGGCAAACACTTTTTTCCTCATCGTTTCCCTTATGACCGAACTGGTCATTTTCCTATAACAAAAGAGCAACACATGATTTCAAATCAATCAATAAGCATCGAAATCAAAAACCCCTCATAAAAACCAAAACTCATAATTTTTTTATATAAATCTAAAAAATTGAATACACATAAATTAGTTCAAGAACACACACCTGGTGATTTTTTGAATGCCATACGATTGCATGAGCCCATCTAACAACACAAATCAAACAAAACATGTATCATCATTTTTTGAAGAATCAGAAAGAATGATGTGTGTATGTGTGTTGTGTATAAAACTGGAATGAAGGGGGTGATTAGTTTCACGCGAGCGAGAATTTTTGGCATAGAGAGATGATTTCAGGCCGGTGTTGGATCTGTGTGTGTGTTATCAATGGGAGGAGATGAGGTGTGAAGGAGAAGACAGGAGAAGACGACACGTATAAGAGTGAATTAAATGCCTCAGGTCCGGTTACGGTTGAGGAGTATTATTAAGTCTACCGGGTCGGTAGTGGGTCGGACCGGGCGAGTGAAGTAAATGCATTTATGTGGCACGAAAACCGATTCTTCATGGTTAATATTATAGGTATAATTACATATATGCCCTTCTTTTCAAAATCAAACAAAGACATGCCTCATCTTCTTCCTAGTCCATCTCCTCTTCCCAAATTCACCGCATTTTTCGCTACTAAATTTTCTTGTAAAATAGAAAAGCCACTGAGTAATCATTTTAGGGGGTGTTTGGGGTTGCGTTTGTAAGTTGATTACCAGCTTATCACGTTTTGGAAACGTAATAATCCGGGAAGAAGTGTTTGGATAGAAATAGAAGAAAAGTGATTATCTGCGTTTTGGACCTTCCAAAACGTCATTTTACAAAAGCAGTTTGCCACCTGCTATTGCAAAACACAGGTATGAGATTCAATGTCAAATTACCAAATCACCCACTAATAAACCTTCTTGTTTTTGTAAACCTTCTATTTTCATCATTTCCTCTACAAATCTTGTTTCTCACAAATCTTCAAATTATTAAGAAACATGATTTTTCAATCTTTAGTTTTTTTCACTCCCGGTGATATCTTTCCGAGCTACGATGAATGGCGGCAAGAGATCAATTGATTTAACACAGTTGGTCATCATCGTGATAAATTTTGTGCCACGAGTTCAGTGAAGTGTATGGATTTATTTGGTGGTTTCATTAGTGTAAAAGATGAATTTTAGTGTCAAGTCAAAGAGTGTGGATAAGAGTGTGCTTTACCACCGACGGTGAATTTTGAACAAGATAACATGATGTTTTTCTATATAATAAAAAATGAAAATAATTTATTTAGAACCCATTTATCAATTTCTACCCAATTTTGTCCAATTTGGTGCTCTAGCATCATACATAACGCACCATATTTATTTTTGTCAACTTTTCAACCAATAAGCATCGAACACGTATAGATAAGCCTAAAATTAATTAAAGATGGCGCTCTCGAGGTGGTGCTAGCGCACTAAAGTGGGACAAACTGACCATGCATTAATGTGTTTTTAACTTACTCCAACAACCCACTACCGAAAATTTAATATTATTCAAAACCAACTCCCTTTTACTTCCTTTTTCTCTATATTCTTCAAACACTTATACTTCTCTTATCCATATCCGAAAATTTGTCAAACAATGATGACTAACAAAAATTCTCCCATATATATAACCCGAACCCACAAACCCTCATTTCTCATAGCAAACTAGGGTTTCACACACTCACAATTCCCTTCTCCGCCGCCGTAACATTTTCTAAACACCAGAGGTTAAAGCGACAGCGCCGCCGTAGTCCGCCTTGACAAACACAAAGTCTTGGCCCTCAGTTTTGTAACTTATATCCAATATTTTAGTAAAAACAGTTAGATAGAATGGGTAAGGTATCAAAGGCTGATAAAAAGATTGCTTACGATGCTAAGCTGTGCCAGTTGTTGGATGACTACACTCAGGTGCTTGTTGCTGCTGCTGACAATGTTGGGTCAAACCAGTTGCAGAATATTAGGCAAGGGTTGAGAGGTGATTCTGTCATCTTGATGGGTAAAAATACCATGATGAAAAGGTCAATCAGAATGCATAGTGAGAAGACTGGTGTTCAGGCTTATTTGAATCTTATTCCACTCCTTGTTGTAAGTTTTACTTTTTTTTACTAATTCTGATTACATGTTTTATATAGTGTTGTTTCCTTTTATTTTTATGAAATCTGGTGATATATGTTCTGAAGTAAGTTTGTTTACTGTTTTAGTGTTAATATGATGCTTTTTTGTAACACTTTATTTGTTAAAGGTTAAGGGGGTGTTTGTTTCAACTTATATGCGGGCTTATGAACTTTTTTGATTTTGGCTTATATTTCATAAGCTCTAATTTTCTGTTATATTTTGACACTTGTTGGATTGTTTAAGTTTATACTTGTACATAACTAGCTTATATAAGCCCCCATAAACGGCTTATATAAGTTTATTAAAATATACTAGTAACAAACTTTTATAAGTCTCAAAATAAGCCAGGGATTTTGAAATATTTGCCAAAAATTACAAAACTGGTTTGTTAATACGATATATTTGTAACAATTCTATTTGTAAAGGTTAAGGGGTGTTTGTTTTAACTTATATGTGGGCTTATCAACTTTTTTGATTTTGGCTTTTATTTCATAAGCTCCAATGTTCTGTCTTATTTTGACACTTATTGTATTAGTTTATTTATATAAGAAGCTTATATAATCCCATAAAAGGTTTATATAAGTTTATTAAAATATACGAGTAACAAACTTATAAGTCTCAAAATAAGCCAGAAAATTGGGGATTATGAAATATATGCGGAAATCATTAAGCTCATAATCCCACATATAAGCTTAAACAAACACCCCTTTGTAAATTCTGGTGAAACAAATTAAGGTTAAGTTTGAGTTTTTATTGTTTTGTTAGTTCTTGGGCTATGCTATCCTTTTGTATCTGACAAATGAACATTTTAGTAGTGATATATGTTGCAAGTTAGGCGTAGTTAATTAGTGTGCTTGATGTGTTTTGGTTTTCGTTATTTTAGGGAAATGTTGGTTTGATCTTTACCAAGGGTGACTTGAAGGAAGTCAGCGAGGAAGTTGCAAAGTACAAGGTGAGATTTACTGCACTTCGTATCTTGTTTATATTTATTTAAATGAATCGTGTATTTCATTGAATTATATACTATGTTGAGGGTGTTTGAATTAGCATACAGTGATGTGTATTGTCTTGTTCGTCTTTTAAAATAAACCAGGGTCAGAAAATGGAGCTAATATGATTGTTTATATGTCGTATTAGAATCCTTGGACATTTTTAACAGTTTAAGCTAATCTTGTCACCTCTTTAAGATGTTTTGATTATCTGAAACTGCTAACTAAAAAAGGTCACCGTGTTAATGTTGATAAAGCAGCCAAAGCTCTGTGATAAGCTCATTTTTATGGCTTTATTGTTTTAATAAATTACAATAAGGGAATACATGCTTCTGTGTTCAACCTCATAAATGTCTCATTGAGTGTTGGTCCAAGTTTTTTTAGCTTATGTGGTAATATGTCAAAAATATAAACTACTCTGTACTTATGTTGCAAGGAATGCAAACTTTTTAATTATTATGTTTGCATCATGTTTCTTGCTTAGGCCTGTGTTGCTTCACAGCAATGCATTTGTTTGTTTGACAATGGTTTTTTAAGAGGGAAATAAATTTGGAAAAAACTTGATAAACATACATTGTTGAGTTTATAAGATGGCTTATTTTTTTGTTAATGTGATTGTGTTTCTTTGAGTTAGCTAGTCTAATTACATTCTTTAAGGATGTTTGGAGTTATCTTATCTGTAACAGTTTAAGCTATAAAAAATGCTTTAGAGTTTATCATAACTAATCCAGTAAGCCGTCTAGCAAGTTCATTATTTGGGGTTATTGCATCTTGAAAATATGGTACACCATTCGTTCTTTCAGTTTGCAAGTTTAAACACACTTTTCAATATTTTCTCTGAAGTTTTATATGCCTTTCAATATAAATACACGTGATTTCTTTGTTAATAGTGAAGACTCCTCACAATTTTCTTTGTTTTAACAGGTTGGAGCTCCTGCTCGTGTTGGCTTGGTAGCTCCAGTTGATGTCGTTGTCCCACCAGGCAACACTGGTCTTGATCCATCTCAGACCTCTTTCTTCCAGGTTAACTATTATACATTCACGTCAATCATACAATATATGTATATCATCAGATGTTAATTTAACTCTATAATCAAATCAGGTGCTTAATATTCCGACCAAGATTAACAAGGGCACGGTTGAAATTATCACCCCTGTGGAGCTTATCAAGAAGGGTGACAAAGTGGGTTCTTCTGAGGCTGCTCTTCTAGCCAAGCTTGGTATCAGGCCATTCTCATACGGTCTAGTTGTTCAGACCGTTTATGAGAACGGTTCAGTCTTCAGCCCAGAGGTTCTTGACCTGACTGAAGAAGACTTGGTCGAGAAGTTTGCTATGGGTGTTTCGATGGTCACCTCTCTTGCATTGGCCATCCACTACCCGACAATTGCTGCTGCTCCTCACATGTTGATCAATGGTTACAAGAATGCTTTGGCCATTGCTGTTGAGACCGAGTACTCTTTCACATTTGCTGACAAAGTGAAGGAATACCTTGCCGTAAGTTTGGAACTTTTATTTTTGGTTTTGTTGTTTTGTACTTATGAAAACTAATTTTGTATTGAAATTATTGCAGGATCCAAGTAAGTTTGCTGTTGCTGCTCCAGCTGCTGCTGCTTCAGGTGGTGCTGCTCCGGCCGCAGCTGCTGCTGAAGAGAAGAAGGAAGAGCCAGCTGAGGAATCTGACGAAGAAATGGGTTTCAGCTTGTTCGATGATTAGGCAATCTTTCGAGAGCTTTTCTTTATCTTATCGAGTTATCAGACATTTTGCCTAGTTTTATTTTGAAACACTCGTGTTCTGTTCACTGACAACGATACTTTAAGTTGTTTTGGATTTAAATGTTTGTGTTATGATTAGCTTCTGGTTTCTTGTCTGGTGTTTGCAAAATGATGCTATGAAGGTTCATGTTGTAAGGGAAGAAATAGCTTTCACCTAAAACATCTCACTTGCCATAAACCCTGGAATATCTCACAATTATAAGAGTGCTAGATACCTTCGTCGTTGGCAAAAATTGTCAAAAAGTAGTGCCACGTCATTTTGTTTAGTATACCTAAAATTCAATTTAGGTTGGGATTTATTTTGTTGAAAAGAAAAATGAGAAGTAGAAAAGTACGTATTGTTATATAGTATATTGGAAGTTTGTGTGAAATATGATAATAAAAGTATTTATAAGCTTTTTAAGGGGTTAAAATGTGATATTTAGAAGTATTTTTTCATTAAAAAACGCTGATGTTTAAAAAAAGAAAAATCAAACAAAAACTCAACCGCGTGGGCTGGTTGTTATGGCGCGAGAGAGAACGGCGCAGGAAGCGGTATGGTGAGCCGTTGGCCAAGTTTGGCTGGTGCCATGGCGCAAGCCTTTGGTGCCAGCGTACTGAAGGCTCTAAGTTCATCAGAGTTAGTAAGCTGTGATTGATTTGGTGTACGTGTTCATGTTATTTAGTGTCAAATGTTTGGCTGTGTGATTTGCCTTATGTGCGAATTGTTGTAATGCATCTTCTTACATTTGATTGACGCAAACATTACTCCTTAGAGCTAAGGGTGCTGTAACCCAACCTCTTGCGTTAGAGTGCGTTACCGCACCGTTGCCTCTCGTTGGGTGCACCTCGTTGGCCACGAGCGTTGGTTGTTATTTTTATTTATTTTTATAAATTCAATTTTAAAAGAGCTAGTGTGTGTATCGAGGTTTACCACTATCCTAGACGAAACAATCCGTATCGAGGCTCTTTCAGATACGTAAGCTGGTAAAGTTAATCCTATTCTTCCCTTTTGAAATACTTTCCGAATTTTGTTCTTTCCTTTTATGCACCTAAATAGCAAATATGTAATTGGAGTTTATTATCCCATGTAATTTTCTTGGAATTATGAATCTCATACGGAGTATAAGTATTGCTGATTAGCAACATGAACAGTTAGCACAAGTGCACCATAATCTTATGTGATTTTGTTGCATAAAAAGAAAAGAAAAAAAAAATAGGGAAATTATAGCTCTTTCAAAACTACATGCAAAATATCAGTCTTTTGTTAAAGCTCTTTCAGTTGCAGATATTAATTGCAACTTGGACATGTCTATGAACCATTTGCACCCGTAAAAGCTGTTGGTTATCATGTCAACCTTTGGTCGAGATTACCTAAATATCTTCTTAGTCTTTTTCTGTTTGTTGGTTTTGACGTCTTTGTTTGAATCAGAGGACGGCGCCTTTATTCAGTGAATTGATGGTAATACACGAAAGCAGTAATCGGACTTGTCAATATCATAAGACTAATGAGCCCGCGCACATGTGTAGCCATAGTACTTCCAATTCTGTTGTATCAAATATCTCGAATCATGTTATAAGTATATTATACTTGCTCCTTAATCATGTAGTGATTATTGATCGGTAACAACACGCCAGTAAAACATATATACTAGTATTTATCTGTTTCGAAGAAAATATTGTTATATGAAGAGTGAGGATAGAGTTGATGATTAAGCATGGTGAGTGATTGTGTTTGCAATGTATACTGATGACGTATAGTACGCATACCAAGCCTCTGGGTTTGGGCCACACTATCACTTGGGCTTCTGGGCCCAACTTAGCAGTCATGGGCCGAAACTAAACCCAATCCTGCATTGGTCACGGCCCGGACACAGCAAAACAGACGCGGACCTAACTATAGGATACTTTCGTTCACGGAAAGCACACGCGTCCGTACACACGGTTATTACGGAACCTTGCCCGACAAGGGACCCACTCTGGCCACTAACTAAACAAACGAAATATTGAGAAACCCTAATATTTCGTTCGCTTATAAAAATGGACCTTCTGACACAATGAACGGCACGATTTTCTCACTCTACATACACATACTTTCTCTCTCTACATGTTTACTTACTTTCACGTCGGAGTCTAACCGTGGGGTCCGTCCCCACGGTAAGACTAACGGTTTATTTGATTGTGCAGGAAATCATCACTTCTTTTGCTCTAGTACAAGATCTAATGCTCAAATCATTCGGGAACTCGACCCGACGTATAATTTGAGTCATATTCTAAACCCTACACTTATTTTGTACTAACAGTTGTGCTAAGGTTCAAAAAGCCCGAAGCGCAAAGCGACAGGGCAAAAGTGCACGTCTCACGTAAGCGAGGCAGAAATCTTTTACGTATACATTTTTAATATATTTTACTACTAGTACATTTTTATACACAGATACCGCATTAACAACAGAAAGAACCAAGCTTTCTCATAGTTAGCAGAATTCATGCCAAAAGTACTCGATTTATATCTAGGTTTGAAGTTATATATGTTTTATAGCTAATTTGTCTAAATTGGCTCTCAATTTAACTTACTTATAGTAGTTATAAGCCCATCTAAAGATGCATAAAATACATCATAAGTTTAAATTTATGTTTCCAAGGCCCAATATACATAGAGGCGCCAAAAACCGTCCAAGGCATGCTTCGGCTGAGGCGGCCTTGAAGCATGCGCCTCACTGTCTTTCGTAATAGCTTCACCTCAGGGTGTCTGATGCGATCAGGCCACCGCCTCACCTCGCCTCGCGCCTTCGGCGCTGTGAGGCTCGCTTTTTTAAACACAGATTATTGGAGAATGTAAATGTGGCTATATATGATTTGGTTAAAAAAACTATTGTCTGAGTTTACTATCGAATTATTCGAGCATGGAAGTTCTGTAAGGGTTTAAGCTTAACTCTTTAAGAATAAACTACTTAAAGTACCTTTTAAGGGGAATACAGTTAGCTCACTTTATTCCGGCTTATTAGCTAAAAAAGGAGCTAATTTGAAAAGCTCATAACTGGCTCCATGTACTTTGGAAATACCTCTAGTATATAGTTTTCGAGCAATTTGAGCTGAGCTCGTTCCTGCGCATATATTTGAGTTTAGTTTTTTTTATTGAGTATTGTTTTTGGCTTTTTGCATACTGTTAGACATATTTGAGTAGAACGTGGAGGCTTGTTAAGATGTTGAGTCGAGTTTAGTTTAACCTAAGGTTTTAGCTTAGGTCAGTTCGGCTCTCAGCAAACTTACTTGAAACTGTTTATTACTTGTTTGGAACAAGCATAAATGAACTAAACGAAGCCAGTACTCAGCTGGATGTTATTTAAAGTTTTAAGAAATGTTGATGACTATTAGCTACTCTTGATGTTTGTAGAAAATGAAATACATGCATCTGACTATTAGCTACTCTTACTCATACATGTCAAACGCTGTATAATATTGACTTGCAGTCATCCTCCTAGCGTTCATTGAAGTTTTATATTCTCAAACTTAAAGAATCCACAAAATCTCAAGTTTAGACGAGTTACATGTTTGATCGTATAAATTCAAATTTTAACTTCCAAGTTTAGTGATGATGGTAGTTAATTGGTAATGATGTTAGTGGTAATTTTACTAGTACAAAGTTGAACATTAAAGACTACATTTGAGAATATGAGTATGGATAGGTGTTTAAGGCAACCTTTAACGTACACAAACAATGCAATATGTATATGTTACTCAATGATCATTACACGTTTAAAGTTCAAACATGCACTTTTACAACGATAAAGTTAGTAATTACGACTAAAGTGCTCACATATCCTATAAAAGTATGGTGGCTTGGTCAATTTTACTGAAAGTGTCTTCCTGCCGTGCGCGATTAGACAATTTATGTGATTTTGCTTTACTAAAGGAAGATCTTGATGTTTCTAGGTTACTGTATATCAATGCCTTGAAGGTGGCGTTATTGCTGTACTTCAGTCCTACATCGACGAAGATGTAAGATAAAGTATTTTGTATTAGACTTTTGTTGATTTGAGCATTTTATTTTTTTAATGGGTGAAGTGTAAGCGTATATGAACAAAACCTTGATTTTCATGTACATTCTAGAAGGACGAGTCTTTCTACACTGTGAGCTGGGCATGTGATGCTGACAGCCGACCATTGCTAGTTGATGGAGGAATTATTGGTATAATCCGTGTCATTGATGCTGGAAATGAGAAGATACACAAGGTTACATTTTTCACAGCTGAACCTTTGGCAATCATTGTAAAAATAAAGATCTAATTGAAATATTTGGCTTGTGGACATGTATGGTTTCTCAATTTCATAACTTAAAACCATCATTATTTGCTGCAGAGTTTCATTGGTCACGGGGACTCGGTAAATGAAATCAGAACACAAGCACTAAAACCTTCTCTTGTGCTTTCTGCAAGCAAAGTAAGTTTGACGTCAACTTCTTATTTGGGTGCACTGAATAATATCCAACTTTTATGCCTTCCAAAGCTGACATGTTCAAATTTGCATAGGATGAATCTGTCCGTTTATGGAATGTTGAAACTGGAATATGCATTCTGATATTTATTGGAGCTGGTGGTCATCGGAATGAAGTGTTGAGTGTGGTAAGTGTAGACTGTAGTGCAATCCGTTTGTAGCTCAATACTTAAGTAAGACTTAAAGTTAGAGGTGGCTGTTAGGTGGGTTGGGTAATGGGTTGAAACAGGTCGGGCCTGGCTGGGTTGACCCTCAAACACTGTGTCTGTTTTTTTTATTCTGTTATAAATGATTATTGCGTTGATGTGACGACAAAAACAATATTGTACACTAGTAATCTAAATATTTTACTAGAACGATTTAGGTGGGCTTTATACATTAAAAATAGATTCTCAGTGACCTTTTTTTTAGGTAAAGGGTTACCCCGGTAAAGTATATTAAACCGAAAAACTTAAGTACAAATGGAATGTGGCTGAGGTACCACATTAACCTCAAGCTAAAAAGCTTGATAAACTCCTAAAACTAGTGCTTATGATAGGCCATAAACACTTACAAACTCTAGAAACAACTAATAATTGAAACTAGAAACAACCAACTAAACCAATCAAGCTAACCAGCAACAACCGTGAAAGTAGTCGAACTTCCACCATTATTTGTACTATGAAATAAGTTAGCCGATTCGTCATAGACATTTTCAACATCTTCATCACTTTCTTCATCCAAGGCAGCATAAGAATTAGACATAGGGATATTATCTTCCTTAGAAGAGGGAACAGTAACCTTAGGAGGTTGATTTTTTGACATAGATGGAAATTTAGACGTACTGACCAGATTAGATACTCCCTTCTTTGGCTCACTTGTAGTCGCCTTTGGCTCATACCTAAACCACCTTACGAGTTAAAACTAATTTCCAAATTCTAACTCCCTTTTTTAGAAGAAAAAATGTTTCCAAGCTTTCATTTGAGGATGATATCTTTACGTTTCTCTTGCCAATAAACTGATTAATAAGTTAATGAAAGACTTGCGTGTAGGAAATTGTTTTCTGCAGCTGTTAAATTTAGATTCCATATTAATATAACTTCAAAGTGATGGTTTTGCGCTAGATATTATCCTCATTTACTGCCATTGAGCTTCTTGCAGAATTTTGGACGTATGTTGAGAGGTCTTTTACATGGGAGGGTCTACCTTCACAATTTCCTACCAAATATGTGCAGTTTCCGGTGAGTATCTTTTTTTCTCTTTTCTTATTATCGTGGGTTGCTTTTGTCAAGTGGGCATATGTTTTATGCTAATATGAACTAACTTATTGGTCTTCACCTTGATCAATCCAATACAAATTATGTCGATTGCTGTAGGTGGCTTGGCGATTTCATGATATCTAAGGTGAATAATGAGGGTTTGGTAATTATTGGAAGCTTGAGTTTTTACTCCTCAACTTCCATTTGTTTTTGTTTTCCACATTTCCACCAATTTATCTTTTATTGCATAAGGTCCATGCTTGGCCGATAGAATCTTTTTTACCCACAGTTTGGAAACCATCCCGAGTCTTCTCCACATTAGGAGTAACAACCGTAGGAGTAACAACGGTAGGAGGGACTGACACCTTCTTAGGGCGATGGTCCAGAACATGGCCAAATATCTTGCATAAATCACAATGGGGTGGCTTCCATTGATACTCAATAGAAACGGTTTCAATAGTAAACCCCGGCTCATCAATTAAAGGAACACCCATAGTAAGACTCTCTTTAAGAACATCATTAGCATTAATTTCAATCAAACATCAGGCAAAATTACTTCTCCCTCATGACTCAATGCACATCGAACAAGTATAAGAATCAAGCATAATAGGCTTACCAATTTGAGACGCAGTTTTAGTTCGACCCTATTTTAGTTTAGAATGTTCTATTTAACCTGTTTAAGATAAAGCACAACCCGCATTGACATATTCATTAGTCATGTTTTCTTATTTTCCGACTACTAACGAGGTAGGATGGGATTGATGTTTGTTTCAGGATTTCCATCCTTCAGATATATATCGTATTGCAAGTTGTGGTATGGATAATACAGTAAAGATATGGTCGATGAAAGGTATAATTTACTAGTTAGTCACACAGTCACTTGCCGGAGGTCTTCATGGAAGCAGTCTCCCTACTCTCGGGTTTACCTTAGGGTAGGGGTATGATTTGTCTACATTTCACCTCCCCCATGCCTCGCTCAGTCGGGATTAGGTATTGTTGTTGTGTCAGTTGCTATTAGTTTGTAAGAAACTTTCATGCATCATATGATGCTTATTTAATTTCCTATCTCCTTCCTTTGAGCTTTCTCACTGCTGCATTCCATATACAGAGGAAAGAGGTGTACCACCTTATGAGTTCAAACTAATTTCCAAATTCTAACTCCCTTTTTTAGAAGAAAAAAAAACTGTTTCCAAGCTTTGCATCATGTGAGATTATCATCTTAGTTTTTCTTGGCAAAAACTGATAATAAGTTATAAAGACTTGCGTGTAGGAAATTGTTTTCTGCAGCTGTTAAATTTAGATTCCATATTAATATAACTTCAAAGTGATGGTTTTGCGCTAGATATTATCCTCATTTACTGCCATTGAGCTTCTTGCAGAATTTTGGACGTATGTTGAGAGGTCTTTTACATGGGAGGGTCTACCTTCACAATTTCCTACCAAATATGTGCAGTTTCCGGTGAGTATCTTTTTTCTCCTTTTCTCTATTAATGTGGTTTGCTTTTCGTCAAGTGGGCATTTGTTCTTATGCTAATCTGAACTCAACTTATTCAGGTCTTACTTGCTTCAATCCATACAAATTATGTCGACTGCTGTAGGTAGCTTGGCGATTTCATGATATCTAAGGTGAATAATGAGGGTTTGGTAATTATTGGAAGCTTGAGTTTTTACTCCTCCTCAAGTTCCATTTGTTTTTGTTTTCCACATTTCCACCAATTTATCTTTTATTGCATAAGGTCCATGCTTGGCCGATAGAATCTTTTTTATTTCTTATAGAACTTCTCTGAGATGCTTTTTTGCTCTTATCTTCATATTTTGCAAATATCTATTGTTTTCATATAACGAGGCAGTTTGTTGTCCTGAGAAATATGCTAATGTAACTGTGCAGTGTGCACATTGATGTATGTTTGCCTTTTGTATGACGTTGGTGCATGAAGTTGGTGGTTATCAAACAGAATTTTGAGCAGCCTTAAAACTATGCAAATGCAACTGTGCACATTGATGTATGTTTGAGATACTACTTAGGATTCCACGTCCGACCAGACACAATTGAGATACTACTTAGGATTCCACGTCCCACAGAAACATATTAAAATCAATGGTACCTAATAACGTCTTCCACGAGGTATTGTTTCTGTTTTCATATTCACGTGTGAATAGCCAAATTATGTGACGCGAATTGCTCAGTAAGTCGAAGTTCGAATCTAATGCATGTCCACGGGGTATGGAGAAGGTGAGATGTATGGAGAAGGTGAGATGTAGACAGCCTTACCCTAAGGGTAGAGAGGTCGCTTCCATGATACATCCGGCCTTTTTTGCAGGGAATGAGAATCGAACCCTCGCCTATGTTTCCAAAGGAGATGGGTTTTTCCAACTGATCCAAACCCGCTTGTTTATCATGTATGTCCAATAAAAAAGGGACGCATCTGCGTTTATCATGTATGTCGAACGGTTGGCATTATGTATGTCAGTATGTCCAATAAAAATAGGACACAACTGCCAACTATGTTTATCTTGTATGTCGAACTGTTGGCATTACTTCATCTCGCTTCTATTCAAACTTCAGGAAACGACAATCCACCATCATCGAAACAATGAGGAAACCTTTTTAAGTGAAACAATTTAAGAAAAATTCTTTGAGCATCTAAAAACACTTTTGATGACTTTTTGCGGATCGAGTCCATTTTTTAGTTAAATCCTATAGTTTAACAGGTTTACTTTATGAATATGTCAAAATTCCGAATCCACAAAGTTATATATAAATATAAGCAAATCCTCAAACAAAATTTTGCACCAGCTGACTTTGGCAGATATGCTGGTAAATATATATTACTATATACATTAAAGAATGCAGAACTATGTGGGTGGACACTATATACCCCCAAATTATGCAACCATAGAATACAAAATTATACCCGAGTCTGCAACTTTAATAACAATTTCTGCATACTCTCAAGTTTCTGCGCAAGTTGTTCTACACTATGAATGTGTGGTTCTGGAGATTTCAAACTGCTTAGTTTGTTGACAAGAGCTGCACAATCTGTCTGTGATTCAAATAATGCAGCCTCCAGTGAATTAATGTTGAATTGAAAGACGAAGAATGTTGGTTATCAGAAGCCACTAGGGAAAACGGACTCATGCCTACACTAGAAGCAGTAATATCTTTACGCGGGTTCTCTGGCGAGAAGATCTTGTCAAACCCTTCACTTCCTTTAAATTTTCAGTTGCATGAGATCGACATAGAAGTTAAATTCAAAATAGATTGAATAAGGTTTGTATATTTTACCATCATGTCAGAATGTCAGAACTTTATGTGAATGGACTGAAGGACACTTGCAATGTTTTCAGATGCAAACTCTATTCATTTAACATGATAGTTTATAGAACTTGAGTGCAATAGTTATTTACGAAAAAAAAACTTTTATAATGTTTTCAAATGCAAACAAACTCTTAACCAACCTGCCCATTTTGCCACATCTAGATTTCCACATTGCGTATGGGATGCATACATGTAGCTAAAACAGTTAGGGTCTCAAAAAATGAAGAACTTCACACTATCCTATACAATAGATGACAGTGCATCACAAGTGATGTTTCTCTCTTTTATACGTGTCACACTTAAACCACATTAACAAGTAAAAGTATGACACACATGTCCCTAGGAAGCCATTCACAATCAAAGGTACAACACCAATGAGCTAAAAGGTTTATACCAATTATCTAGTTACTCTTTTTATCCGGTTCATCACTTAAACATGGATGCAAGTAATTTTATCAAGAAAGAAATCTTACCAAGGTTGCTTAGTTGATTCATTGCTGACTGACTAAGTGATCCTTCTAACTTCAACACACGTAAAGCTCCTGCAGTTATTCTCCCCATGGAATCAACTTCTGACTTGCATAGTCGAGCAACATGTTGCAGTTCATCCTTGGTTACAACTGCCTCAACCTACAGAGTAGTAGCAATCATCAGCATAAAATAGAAATAAAAACTGGCGGTGTTTTAGCAATTTATGATTGTGTAAATTTGGTTTGCATTTATCTCAAGCAGGTAAAATTAAAAGGCTTAACTAAGAGTTGAACATATCCAATGGGTTGAAACTTGAAACAGGCCAACACTAGCAAATAGCCCAAAGTATATTTTTAATGTACAAATGATAAAACCTCTTAACTCATTTTTATACATAGATTTAAGGATAAACTAAAAAGTTTTATAGATCAACTCACCTTGATGTGCATCATGTTGACTCATACTAACAATAACCCATTTCAAATCATACTAATAATGAAAATAGCTACTAACCGGATGTTTCACAGAAAATTTTAAACTTTCCAAGACCCATTTGACCATCCCATCGTCATCATCATCTTCATTCAAGACTATATCAGCTTCAAAATCTACACCACCATGTGACTCAACACGTTGCTTGTGCCCGTTCTGGGGTGCAGTTCCCTTCTGCTGCTGGGGTTTTAACGTCTTCAAGCCTTCAATACCAACCTACAAGCACAATAAAATTAACTAAGTTATTCACCTCATGAGGGATATAGCTCAGGCCCTCAAAAGATTGTCTTAACCTTCTACCGTCAAATAATTCCCGTTTTATCATTAATTTTTACTCTCACACTCCAGAAGGGGAGAAAACTGAAAATTAGATTGGCAAAGTTTTGGACATTTAGATATTATTCACAAGACCATCGGTGATCTTTAAATCTTCATCCTATTCATATATGTAGCTTATGTGCTTTTAGCATATATATATATATATATATAAATATCTTATTATAAACGCCATAAGCCTACAATATCCATAAATACACTAAACGGTAGTGGTGAAGCAGATGCTCACCGTCATTGATTCAACAGGATACTTCTTTGAGCCAGGAAAATTCTTTTTTCCATTCACCAAGGACTTTTTGCTGCTGTTTGCTTTAGCTTTTATACTGTCAAAAGTTGTGTGCCAGCACCTCTCTTCTCTGTAAGAATCCTCTGAACTATATAACCACCATTTTTCTGCCATATCTGCACCCTCCAATGCAAATAACCAGTCCTTCAATTCTAGTGATACATCTACATCATCTGGTGCCCCCAAGTGCAAGTTACCACTATGATTCTCATCCTCTACGCTTTCACCTGGAAGAAAACAAGGGAAATATACTGTCAGAGTAAATGAGTAGATGACTTGTAGATGTAGCTAGAGGTGGCATGTAGGTTGAGTAACAAGTCAAATGAATCGGCTGGGTTGGGTTGGCTCGCAAACATTTTTTGTCCATTTTTAATATATAGTTAATGTGTTGTTATGATAACAAAAATATGTTCTTACAATGATGATCTAAAAGAAGGTAAGAGGTACTAAAAAGTTAAAAGGAAACTTTAGGCGACTTTCATTCCGTTTGACCTGTTCAACCCAGTTGACCCGTATCCCCTTCAGGCAAATCTTTGATTTGACCCACTCATAAATGTAGCGAAGTGGAAATCAACGCATAGTTGACAGCTTACTTTTACTCTCCCTGGCGTCCTCTACAAGCAGAGGTGATCGTTTGAAAAGTTTCGACAATGGGCCCGCAGATAAATGGTCCAAACCCTTGGAGAGTCCAACCCCTGGCCCACCATCTGGTCCTAAAATTCCAAATCGGTGAAGAAGAGCTTCAGCATAACTCATTCCTCCTGCAAGGCGCACACCCGCAATACAAGCCGAAACACTTAAACTATGACACTCGGTATCCTGTGCATTATACGGAATAACATGCACCATACGTAAATTCACAAATGGTAAGTTACTTTCATTTTGCACCCAAAAGACAGCTCTCAGTTTTGGGTAGCCATTTTGAACAGGAACAAAATCTTCAGTAGCATTTACAACTACATCATTCGTATGTACCGAGCTTATCTCAGTTTCTGCACAGTCCACCTGAACTCTCTCCCACTTTAAAGTTGACGAAATGGCCATGGCACCACCCAAGGTTCTATGAGTAACTTCCATGAACAGATCTTCCCCAACAAACTGAACTAAAGGCATTCCCTGAATATCAATGGAGGAAGATTCTAGAAATGTTAGCTTTAGGTCCTTAACTACTAAACTAACAGCAGTATCACCAGGAACCTTTTCTATCAGGTTTCCATTAGATAACTCACGCTTCACCATCTTTTGCTTATTTTTTCCAACCAATGCCATTTTCTCGCTGACCATACCAAAATATGTATAAAGATCCAAAACAAAAAATAGTTGCTCCACGGAAGTGTTGGACAGATATTGTTCACAAGCGACTCCTACCCTAACAACTCCCCCTGGAGGTGGGATTTCTATTAACGGGCTTCCGTCTGCTGTTACCATTGCTACTTGAACACAAACACCTTTTATCTCGACAGATTTCCATAATTCCGAAGAGTGTGAACGGGACCCATTAACTCCTTTTGAATTATTACATGTTTCTAGAGACATGTTAATAAGAGAAGCTCCACTTGTCCATTTTTTTTGACTGGCGTCAATGGGTTGTCCTTTCCATAAACAGAAGCAAGCAGGATCTTTGTCAAGATTGAGCAGCTTGAGCCTCAGGGAAGGGGAGTCATGAAAAAATAGGTTCTCGATATGAAGTCTTGCTCCAGTGAAGGAGCTCTCGTTCTGATTTTCCATTGGAACAGTGATATCTAAACCTTTAACTTTCAATTCAAGGGAGTTGATAGTATAATCTGGTAGAATATCACCATGATTAACCACAATTCCGTCAGCTAGTAAAGATGATATTCTAAGACATGAATCTTCTTGAAGATGTATCTGAAAATGGGCAATGGTATATCAGAGACAGATTAAGTAGTAAAATGTTTATATGGTACTCAAGGGGCTTTTGATATCGCATTAACCAGAGACATGTTGTGTTTGCAAATCGATGTTTTAAAAAAAGCAGGTCTCGACCTGCTTTTTTACAAATATGCTTTCTCTAGAAACCTTTTCAAGTCTAATGACCTGCGTTTTGCAGACACAATAATTTGAAAATTCTCCCAAAAACACAAAATGAACTGCCCTGTTAGTAGAAGTGGCATGATGGGTGGGCTGGGTAAAAAACTGGGTCACTTATAGCACCGGACAGGTTAGTCCACGAACACTTATCTGTTTAATAAAAAAATATAAAATAATTGTTGATTATGATTACAAAAACAATCCCTTATAATCTAAGAATAAAACAATTTTGGAGGTTGATTAAAAAAGACTCAGAGCAACTTTCAACCCGTTCCACCATCCAATCTGTTCGACCAGATTGAGATAAAACACACCCCAGATTGACCAACTCATAAGTAAATGGGTCGAAACATCCCCATCTAATGTTTATGTAACAAAATAAAACTATACTATACCATAAGAGGCTGGCAGTCAATGACAGTTTGTGTAGAAAACAATGGCGGGGTAGGTGAGGGGATAAACTGAAGACAATGAAGGGATATGAGTGGAATGCGGTCACTCAATTTCCATTGCTGATCCCCTAATGGATATATTGGAGGACAGAAATCTTTTCCTGGTCAGATCAAATTAAGAAATATCAATACTTTTACAAGCTATGAAGCATATGCATAATAATAGCCAAGACAATTTGCTATCAACTTATACCAAAATCTGGAATCTTCAGTGGTTCCTCTGTGGCATCCTGCGTTGATGGTTGCACTAACGCGCATGGTGGGCGAGAGGAAGTATCCCTAAATTTCATCATCAGAAAATCCCATTAGACAAATATTATTATGACGACAATATGAAAAGGCTATTAATAAACAAAGCATGATACATATATGCGGTCATTACCACTTATGATTTCCCCACTCTATGTAAACACTACTTTAGGAATCTATATATAGTTTATACAAAGAATCATACTAAAAAAAGGAGAGAGAATTAATCAGTAGCAACCTAGTGACAGAACATCTTTAACCTCAATATATCATTGAGAACCCAATTGACATCCCTTTTCTTTTAATACCAGATTTCATTTTATTATCTCTCTTCTATAGGCCATTACAGATAAATAATCTTAACATTGTTAAAACAAGTCCATTAAGTCAAGGACAAGTTTGTAATACTGATACTTTATAACAAAAACTGTCTATGAGTGAATTTATTGCTAATAGACCGATCTGTGTGATTTGACTGATAGCTCAGGGACAATCTATTGATTTACCCTTATGATTTTCACACTAATGCTCGGCAAAAATATGCTAAAAGCTTCATATAAAGTTTCTCACTAATGATTGGTCCAAATATGCAAAAAAACTGCACATTAGTTTTCTGACTAATGCTTAGTGCAAAGGTCATTATGGACTTGCAGATGATGCAGATACGCATAAGCTGCAGAACATCTAACAGAATCACTAATGCTCGGCACTACCAACTAACCAACAACAGCATAGGATATCCTATAAAAGTGTATTAAACATGTAAATGACATATATGAATGAAGAATACCGCAGAATTACTCCACCTATCATCACCCGTGTCAAGCATTTGGCGATTTCTCCATCAGAAAGACTTGCCTGCAAAACCGAATTGAATATGCAATATGGATCATGAAGACGAGATTTATTCCCAATTATACAAGCTAACTAGGGTGGACAGCAAGGCAGCCAGAAAAGACATAAGTAAAAAGCAAAAAACATTTTTGTATTGTAATGAAAAGCTACCCGAGAAAAGAGAAGTGACTGCATCATAAGTTCTAACTGGAAATCTGCAAGTACAATTAGAATCGTTAGCGGTCATTAATATTGAATGTTACACTTTTTTTCTAATTGAGACGAAAGTTATTATATACATCTTGTGATTGCATCAAAAGCACCAACATTCCTAAATGAAATATATAACTGTCTGGTGGGAAAGAGATAAAAGTTTTCTTAAACCAAAAGATGGGTGGGTTACATAAGTTATAAGTCACACACCAGTATCCTTGATGCAAAAGAATATATGGTCCACCATAATGGAGACTAGTGTGCGCCCTGCAGCTTCGGCTGATCGCTGCCAGAAAAGGGGGTTACTTATAGTCAGCCATTTACTAATCTACACTAAAAGATTACAATACTAAGTTGCAATAAAAAAACTAAAGAATGAAAAAAACCCAAACCTCTTGAGCATTTGGATTGACATCGCCTCTATTAAGACAGACATAAAATCCAGTAAAGAAGCGAAGAAGAGCCCGTAATCCTGCTCACGTCAAAGTATTGTAAGGGAAAAATAAAGTAATTCAATAGCAACAAAGTAGAAACAGAGAACCCCTACTGACCTGGTTCACTCAAAGCTGGGCACACGGCTTCAGTAATATGTAACTGGAGTTCCAACCCTAGTGGACTATTAAGCTCTGTCCTTTGAATAGTAATCTGTATCATCAAGCCAAAGGGTAGACATGGAAAAATTAAATCATCGAGCGTCCTTTAGCCACACCTAAGTTCAGCTATAATAATAGGGTTAAGGTTGTATTACATAAGCTTCCCCAGATATCCCTTCAAGAAAGCGCTCCCCACCAAAGAACACCCGCTTTGCACCATCGTCATCCTTAAATGCGCCCTCAGAAAATGCTGCAAACATATCAGGGTGAGGCAGGAGGTCGATGGATAGATGTTCCCATTCAAGCTTCTGGTAACCAAAAGAATAACTATTAGAAGTAGATTACAAATGGGTAGCATCGAAAAACATAATTATGCAAACTTTCAAGATAGGCAATAACAGGATTGGGAAATTAGCAGCTTTTCTAGCATAATCCCTCCACAAGATCCTTCATTGTTCTAAGTAAGCCTTTAGAAACCTGATGTGTATTTTTCAGTCAGAGACATTTGCTAGCATGCAGAAGGTACAAAGCAAATGCAATGATATATGATGTGGGGCCACAAGCCATCACATTCGCATAAGGTTAGAGACTCCTGTAATACCATATTGCATATGGAGCACAAAACCTATAACTAACTATATGCTAGAGGTGTGGATTGATGAACCTTCTATATACAAAATCTAAGTTTTCATAACACCCGACATTTGTTAAAAGAAACACGAACCTATAAAAAAAATAGATAAACACTTTGAAAAAGGTAAGATAGTACTGAAAAATTACTTTGAACACATAGATGAACTTCTTGTCATTTGAATAGTCCCTCGCTTCCTTAAGATTTACAACCTGCTACAGGTAAACTCCATTAGCTAATTCAAGAACTAGAATAAAGATAAAATCAATAAAGGGAGTGCATGTTTATATAACCTGCCAGTTCTCATTTGTGGTATAAAGCAAAAGGTTGCGGATAGTAATAGATGCCATCGGTGATGCCCTGGTCAGAAAGAGCATGTATACAGAAAAGCATGAGACAATGTACAAGCAATGATAGATGCCATTGGTGATGCCCTAGTTAAAAAGAGCACATACACAGAGAAGCATGAGACAATGTGTAAGCAATAACAACAAAGAAATACTCAGACCAGAGAGAGGAACTGCAAGTAGGTCGATGTGTATAACGTTCACATTATACTTAAATATGACATTAGAATATAGAAAGTAGCCATCACAATCTCATGATGTTTAATTCAATATGCACCACCAGACTTATGTTCGCAAATAAAGAAAAGCATGTTTCAAGAGCAGGCCATCAGTATCAGAAGACAGCCAACAGTATCAGAAGACAGCCAAGATAGACGAGGGAAGAAATGAAGAAAGATATTTACGGGTGAATTTATCAAAAGGTTGTTCTTATGATAGGAGTGTGGTAGGCTTGTATTTGTGCCCAAAATCATTGGAGCTATGGGAGTTCGAATTATAATAATTTAATGATATTTCTGTTGGGATACTTTTTAGCCTACCACAACGAGCTGGAGAAATATGATATTATTTATAACAAGACATCTTTTTCATGTGTTCCAAAATCCAAAACAATCGGTTCCTAGGTGAAAAGAGCAAAAGGAAGATTATCATAGAGGCATATTAGCCAGATGGGAGTTAGGATCAGATTAGTACCAAGTTGCTCCTCCACGACGTCGAGCACCCCCATGAGTCTCAACTAAAAGATTGACAGTCCGTACTTCCAATGTCATGCCATCTGCAATCTGATATGGTTAAAAGTAGTGAGTGTCGGAATACAAAAAGTTATAACGAAATGGCGAAAAGCTAAAATTAAAGCAATAAATTGCGAGCATTTAGCCCAGGATCCTACACAAATGAAATTCATCCTACAACTATCACCAGAACTCGTATAACTATGAATTCGAAAGGGGTAGAGACTTCTAGACTTATAGAACATGAAAACAGAGGTGACGGATTCAATATTACAGTAAGAAGATACAAAGGCATACACATAATTCACTACCAGCTAGAAGAAAGTAGCTTTCTAACATTGCAGGAATGACCTCTGCAAACCAACCACCCACAAAGTTAAAGTGAAATCTCTTCATCATGTTGGGAAAAGTAAGCTTCATGAAAATAGTAGCGGCAAGTTTCTACCAACTGGCACTGAGATAGTAGCATTCACAAATCTCAACATAAAGTATTCTGTGCTATGCAACTAGAAAATCAGTTCGTTTTACTTATGGTCACTAAACTTACTATATGTTAATCATTCCGACTGTTTCACTTTAACTGAGATTAGACTGAAAAATCAACTAACACAATCAAATTGCTTCAAGTTAGATTGGTGTAAAGGTTTGTTATTTAACTTAATACTATTGAAAACAATCAAATTGCTCCAATGATCAGGCTCGTGTTTATAGTGTCTTCTATATTATTACAAAAGAGAATGTCCAAAAGCAAACTATTATTGCCAGAAACCCAGTAAAGAGCCAGAAACTGTGTCATAGGAAGACACTAACCTTGTCCGCAAATCCATATCCACTGCCTTTTGCTGGACTGGATGGCGTTTGGGCACTTTATCAAATAAACAAAGAGAATAGTAAGTTAGCAGAATGGCAGTGATATTACAAACAATTTGTTTACTGTTACGATATACAATCCATATCAAACTAACAGTTACCTCTCTGTACTTTTATATGCATCCAAATCGTCATTTTCCTCCAACACCAGATCAAGCTTATCGATTTGCACAACAATTGGCTCGGCTTGTACGTTGCTCAAATAAGGGAGCTTAGAAACACAACCAACAGATCAAATCAGATACATGTATGTGTGTAAACGATCCCTTCATTTGTATTCAGACGTAAGATACTGAATGCAGGCTGAAGAATAAAACACTTACTATAATCTCTAACTTGCCGACTTTCGCGGTTCTAACATTCAATGCCGGTGGCAGCCCAAGGCTTGCGTGCAAAGCATCACCGTTTATATCTACCAAAATAAAAACTCATCACTGGTATTATAAACAACTCTAGTAGAGAAACACCAAAACAACTAACAGATAACGGAATTCTTAAACCGATGTGCCAAAACTAATAATGAAATATAGAATTTTCCAATAAAAGCACCAAAAGTTAAAACTCATGATTCAAGTTATGCAACACTATAATATCAAATCACCAAAGAAAAAAAAAATACAGAATGTTATAGCAGCAAATCACCAAAAATACTAACGAATTATTAAAACAGAATTACCAAAAAATTCTTAGATGGAACAATCAAAAGATGAGATTGATGACTCAACTCATAAACATTTCTTGTATCATTACCAGATCCGTAAACAGAAGTAGCTGCTAATCGAATATAGAGCACAATTCCAGTTCTAGTATGAAATAAACAAATTCATAAAGCGAAGTACGAAAACTACTTAATCAAATACAGAATTCTCATCGCAAATTCGTAACTCTTGAATTATATAAAATCGTAATGCAACTTAAACTAGTAACAGAATCCTAAAATGGGAGTAGGAAACTAAAAAGGCGATACACAAAGTGACGGGGAAGAAAAAAGATAACCTAAATTATAGAGCTGAACGGTTCTGCCTTGCAACTTAAACTGATCTCTAGTAAATGATTTAAGCCAGTATTTCAATGTATACTCCAACGCTCGAGCTATTATCGACTCCATAATTGACTATGAGTTAATTAATAATAATGGCCTTTGCTCATTTATTCTTTCTTTGTGGAGAGGGGGATCTTGGTTGGATGGATGTGTTTAATAAGTTAAAACAAGAACATCAACAGTTTTGACTGCCAGGTAAATCAGCTGTCGGTGTCTCACTTGTCTTTTTTTCTTCTGCTTTCTAACTTTCTTAGATGGTTACTCCATGTAAAGGATTGATATATGGGTACCACCGCCTCGCCAGAAAGTACAAAAAAGTTACGAAAGATTCTTTTTGTATCTTTTTTTTACAGTATAACGCAGTTTTATTTTAGGTTCTGTTCCGTTATTTATTTTTTTTGACAAGTTTCTTGCTTTTGCTTGTTATACTTTATAAAATTTCAGTCCGTATTTTCCGAGGTTTTGTCACAGTTTTCATAACATTAATTAAGTTAAAACAAGAACATCAACAGTTTTGACTGCCAGGTAAATCAGCTGTCGGTGTCTCACTTGTCTTTTTTTCTTCTGCTTTCTAATTTTCTTAGATGGTTACTCCATATAAAGGATTGATATTGATATAAGAAATTGCCGTACACATGAAATTTATTTTACTTAGCTATTAGTAATGACTAATAAATTATAAGTTCAGTAACTTAAATGAACAAAATAAAAGTTAGTAATTTACATGCATTTTTTTTTAAAAGTTTAATAACATATTTGTATATTAACTCTTTTCTAAAATCACTAAGTGGAGAATTCCAATAAGTCCAAAAAAAATTTATTGACGCATTTAAACTTCGATTCTTTTATCATCCTCTTAAATTGTTTCTTTTTAATTTTACAGTATATTAAATGGGTACTACTATTAATATAAATTACATATTTTGTACTTTCAACAATTTCCATTCCTTTTTGTCCTTCATTTTTACAGTATAATACAATCTTTTAGCAGTTTTTGTTCTGTAATTCTTGACAGTTTAATACTTTTGACTTGTTAAACTTTATAATTTTTTGTTTCTCACTTTCACAGTTTTATAATATAAACAAAATTATTTAAAAAAATTAAAATATCAAAAAACATGAGGGTACGAATGGTGTTTTTGGGGGGTCTTTATAACCTACCCCATAATAATAGTAAATAGTTAAGTATTCCAAAATTAAACATATTGTCATCTACAAAACACAGATAAAATGTCGACACAACTAGATTCTACTAAACTATACAGCGTTGCCGCTATGGGCAGATACGCATCTAATTTGTGATAAAGTCACGTACACACATTTATATCAGTCTCCAATCACAAATATACAGTTGACCAGTCAACGGGGATTTTGAAAAAACATGTATATGCCAAATTTAAACTATTTGCTTATGGTCTTTAAAACAAGTGCTCGTCGTCTTGACTCTTGAACAAGGTGCTCAAAAAAAGATAAGCCATCATCCAAGAATGCACAGATCATGATTTCATGCCAATTTAATCATTCACAAACACAAAGATGGAAAACAATAATTTTTTTCTTAAACATTGATATTGAGTGATGACAGTGAAAATGATTGCACGACGTTAGAAAAATAGCTTTCTTTTTTTAAAGGTTCTAATTGTGTAAACGAGCCGAGCTCAACTCGTTTCGAGCTATTTTTGTAAAGTTCAAGCTCGGCTCGTGGGTTATTGCTAAATGTCGAGTTCGGATCTTTTGTGAGTAATAGCGTTTTCTATTTCTAAATTATTAAAAACTGTTATAGAATAAAATGTTAACTTACATGTTTTTTAGAGATAATAACTTTATTTGATACAAAC
>BQNB010042389.1:14501-46151 GCA_026074375.1 Tanacetum coccineum | reverse complement strand
ATGTTTTTTTTATTAATGAAATTTTAATAAAGTTTTTTTTATATAAATGAAAAAAAAGTAGGAAAATGTGAGGTCCTCATAACACCAAAAATTATGGTGTTGACTAGAGAGGGTGATTTTGGTGTTATGGGGTGTTTTAGTGTTATGAGAAAAAGTGGTGATGTGGCACAAATTTTTCCCCACGGCACGAACCACACCTTGTGCTCTTATCTCATTGTACATCTATATATATTGGATATGTTTATGAAATACAGGACACAAAGTTTCACCATTCAATATGTTCAACTCTTAATATCTTGATATCTCCGCACTATATAATAGAGGAGACCATGACACATCACTATAGCCACGTCAATGTCACCTCAAAGCCATGTCAGTGATGACTCATTGATGACAATCAGAGGACCTTAGAAGCTGAAATCGTATAGAGATGATGCAATAATTATTTTGTGACCTACCTTAGAAAAATGTTAGGAATCACCTTAGATTAATTTTAAACAAGAAAGAGGTGAAACTGAGGATACGAATCTATTTGTTTTAGTGGTATTTGATGAAGAAAGGATAGATGATTGTTGAAGAAGGAAAAAAAAGATTAAATGAGGAACAGAGAGAAATGAGTTGGGGAAGATGATGAAAAATTATATAAAAACATTATTTTTTGAATAAAACAAATGTACTTTTCGAGTTTTAGTTCCTAGGCTCCCAAATTCAACTATTGTTTTTCTTTTTTCTTTTTAATTTATAAAGTTATAAGTTGTAAATAAACAAAAGTGATTTATAGATATGAGATCTTTAACATTTTATAATTACTTTTGGAAAAACACTGTGAATATAAGCCAAACTGTCATTTGGTGAACATCAATTTTGTTTGTTTGACAACCAACTCTTTTTGATAAACAATAGGAGTAACTAAGTTCGTGTTTTGGACCTGACCCGACCCAGTGATCGGGTGGATTTTTGATATGTTGATTTTTTGTGTTACTAGTAAAGGAACCACCTTAGTAGGAACCACCTTAGTAATCCGGCTGGGTCCGCCACTGATGACAATAAAAAAGGATATAGACTTGCTTTTTACCATTTCAATCTCATCTTGTATTATTACATTCTTTTCATTAGCAAGGCTAAATTGGTTAAATGAAAAGTACTTTTACTATTTTTTATTAATGAATGTGCAAATCAATTATTCGGATTTCTTACCCGAGAGATGCATTATGAATTTAACTAGTGATTTTGATCAAATTTAGAATCAACGCAATTAAGGAAACATCTATGGTATAGAAAACTACCAAATTCGTTACTTTATATATAAATGACCACAATACTTAACGGATACTAAAATTAGTAGCCTTTGTTTTTTATTTGTCAAGTACTCGAATTCTGGTAACGTGATGAACCTTGATTTTAATTCCAAAACTCCGATTGTTGGTGCAATTCTATTTCAAAATGACTTAAATCAAACACAAGATTTTTTTATTTTTTTTGGCAAAAGGTGATTAACATTGAGTGAGATCAAAAGATCCTTGTGAATACAATTGAAGGTTTGCAAAAGCAAACCAATTGGAAATAAAAACACAGACCTAACCTCGTTGAAATGAAACATACAACAGTTGGACTATCGAAATTAAAACATAACCCAAAAACTTCATCGAAAACCTTGAATCTTTATCATCCGAAAAGAAAATATGCTTGTCATTGTCTTGACTTGAACGTGAAGGCATGAACATAGATCCATAGATGAAAATGGTGATACATGCAAAAAAAACCAACAAACACATCTTCCCCAAAACCGAACCCACCAAACACAAGAACCACAAAATAAGGGCAAAACACCCACGGACGACATTGATGCGGTTTGACAGATTGTTGAAACCGAGTGCCGAGGCCAACCAGTGAGTTAAAGCGACGACGCGACCTAAGTGGGTGGTGGTTTCGCGAGATATAGATACAGATATGGAGACGACCATGTAGATGCGAGTCACTTTGTTTGAATATCCACCATTGTTGAAAAGAAAACAAGATCTGGGAAAAAAATTTGGTTAGTTTTGTGAAAAACTCTTGAAAATTGAACATGATAATTGAAAGAGGTTAAGTTTATTGGTGAGCCCTCCGGACCTCCCGCGTGTAGCCGATGGCCGGAGGCGTCGGCTGAAAGATGGTTAGGTTTAGGGTTAGAGAGAAAGGTGGGATGTGTGAGTGGTTTAGAACATACAAACACAAGATTGAGCTTATAAGAAAAAGAATGGAAAACACGGATAACGCACACCACCACCATGGCACATATCATAACGCGGGTTGTGGTGCCACGTCATATGTGCACCTTTTTCCTTATAAAGCAGCCAGTTGGGCTATATATGGTTTGTAAATTTAAGTCCCTTGTAAATAGGTAACAACGAGGTTTTTAGCTCGCGCTTTGCAGCGTGGTGCGGGCTTTGACGTCTGTTAATGGTGGTCGGTTTTGCACATTTGTTAAATCTGTATAGCACATAACGTTGTTGTAACGAAGTAAACACAATATCAAAAACATCCGATGATGTATAATTCCGTTAACATTCGATGAGAGTAAATGAAGTGAGAAAGAGACTTTCATTAATTAAATGGTTGTAAATGAAAGAAGATATGAACCATTCCAATTAACGCACAATAACGACAGTACAATAGTGACAGTATGCATAGCAAAAAAAATGTTGCAGCATTGGGCGAGACGGGTCCGAAATTTCCAACATTCGCAATCACACGAAACGTCCTATAAGCATATACAAGTCTTGATAGTACTGAATGCATGTTGTCAAATGCAGGGAACCTGGTAAGGGGAGCATAGTACGTACCGATTATGATCTATTTGCAGTTTAAAAATTTGGAAGAAACTAATAACTTCATTAATGTGTGTTCTTGCAAGACGTTTAGCTTGTATCCGTAAATTGTTTTTTGTTATTGAACATCCGAACGAAAAAACTGTTTGAAAGATATCATAAAAGGGGGGGAGTGACGTGGTGAGCTTTTGTATCATTATTTATGGCTCATAAAACATGTTTTGAATCTTATAAGTATGTAAACTTGTTTTATCTGTACTGGAATGCCTGTTGTCAAATGCAGGAAACCTGGTAAGTGGAGCCAAAATTACGTACATCAAATTATGAATATTCTTAGTTGAGAAGATTGTGGAAGTTAAAACTAATACCTCATTATGAAAGTTGCTTTCCTTGCAAAACGTTTAGCTTGTTATCCGTAGTGAAATTGTTTTTTGATATTGCAACATCCGTACGAGAACTGTTGAAGAAAATAATGACGTGGTGTGCCTTTTTATCCTTATATGCATAGACAGGTTTGAATTATAGGTTTTAAATTGTTTTCATTAGTACTGATTTGCATGTTGTTAGATGTAGGGAACCTGGTAATGGGAGCAAGATACGTACGCATATTATGAACAATCATGTATAAAATGTGGTTCGAAATATAATACCTAATTTCATTGAACGCGTCTCTTCTTAGAGACAATACGTTAGCGTTGTATCCGTAAATTGTTTTTTGATATTGCAACATCCGACGAACTGTTGAGAAAATAAAGACGTGGTGAGCTTTTTATCCTTATAATGCAAACAGGTTTGAATTATAGTATGTTATACTTACTATGCAGTATGCTAGAATGTTCACCAATTTGGTGACATGGTAAGTCTAAACTGATGAATGTTAACTCTATAACATAATGTGCATAATGCCAGGTGGATTCATGCATGTATTCTAGGCTGTTTTTCATGTCTATTTATATGGCGGTTGTCTATGTAGTTTTCTTAAACCTAAGAATGGCTGCTTCTTTACTATTGATCGAAGAGCTCGCACGCGCTGCTGATTCAGATTTGACAAAAGATCAGTTGATAGTGCTACTTGAAAGAGAGGTTGCTGAAGATGTTGACAAAATTATGGACTTTAGTAGATTGTTTAGTGAATTAAGGGCATCTGTTAGGAAGAGGGATGTGTATATTGCAGAGCTCAGGTTGTATAGGAGTTGTGACGATACTCTTGGGACTATTGAGATGTTGAGGCGCATGCAGCTTGATGACAATGAGAGAAAGTTTGGTAGCATGTTGTTAATGGCAGGGGAGAACTCAGAATGGAAGTGAATGAGAAGAACGGATTCATCATGAGGATGAGGAATATGTTCTGTTATTTTGTAACTTTTGTTGTGTTGAAATATTAACTTGGTACGTTGTGTTATCGTTGTATTGGTTTATGTGTAGATCGAATGTGTGTTAAAATGGTATGTTTAGTTATGGATTGTTCAGTGTATGAAGTTTGTGTATGGTGAATCTTGTACTAATAAATAGAAGCAGTGTGTGCACGTTGTGTGTTGTAACTAATCTATGTATCGAAAAATTAGAATTGCATCTTGGTATTTTTTAGCTTATTGGATTTACATGTTGTATTATGATTGTTTATGTTCATTGTTTTGAAAGACTCTCCAATACATAGTAAGGTTATGCATGGAATACCCTGTTGGCTCTTTGACGCACGGTTTAACGTGATGCGGAAACTGATGTTGTTGTTACCAATGTTGGAGCATAAAGCATACATTCCTCTTCGAAGTTGCAAAGATAAAAAGACAAATATCAATTCTTTACCACTTAAGCGAGTTATTGTTTAGGAGTATAACTTTAGGTAACGTAATGCCATACTGTATAAGCGTTTTCTGATACACAAATCTGGTGCATGAACAGATAGTGGAAGAGTATAAGTATACGAAAATTGCTGCCTAACACGTATATAAATACAATGGTTTACTTGATGAGTAATGTCATAGGAAATGAGAAGATGGGAAATCGGTAGATAGATTCGCAAAGAACCAAAATGAGGGCTAACATCACCTGGGCGAAGTATGAATATGACATGATGATGTTGAGTAATCTAAAGAGGCACAGTAAAGACATCCATTGCTCGTTTAACAGTAGAAACGTTATGTGTTTAGGCCAGCACCATGCATAAAACCTGCAGCCATTGACAACAAATATATCTCAGCCCATTAGCTCACGAAAGAGTACACTTATGGTAGAAAGACAAAGGAAAAAAACGCAATTATGAAGAGTGTATTAACTTACTTGATGCCAAAAGATAAGTAATCGCATGTAAATCAGCCGTCTCAGTCCTTTCCAAAGTATTTGTAATACTTCATAAATTCCATGTCATTCTTTTAATCCATACTTTATTATTTATTTTACTTTTGAGTAAAATTTTACTTTTACGGTTTTACCGAAGTAGTTACCGCGCGTTGTAGTAAATTGTTATTTAGCGTGAGCTGTCTTTAGATTTATTTATCCGTCTACGTGTCCTACGTAGTTATTATTTTCATAAAGTACCCCAAACAATATAGTTTGAGCTTTAGCATTTGCATCTTCACTTCGTGGTTTTGCCAAAAACCTTGATATACTTTACGTTTTTACATATACGCTCAAACCTTTTTATTTAAACTCTACATTTTATACACAAAGTTAATTACATAAAATAAATAAAAAAAATTAACCAACCAAGGGGCCGGCCACCCTCTTGGGAAAACACACACATTAACTAAACTTGTGGTTTTATTATTTCACTTCTCCATAAACTCAATCATTTCTCTTGCGTGCACTTCTTCTTATCATTTCACATAGTGTTCAAAAAAAAAAATTCTCCCTTCATTCTCTCTTGCTAACCGACGCCACCACCACCATAGCACACAATCTACACAAATTTTCAAGCAACCATTTAAGAATCATGTGTTAGTTACATTCCATGTATTTGTAGCTCTTCAAAAAGATCAAGAAACACCATTTTTATAAGGTTTAGGGCTGATTTCGTGGGAATATTAGAGGAGTCATTGCATGGTTATTTTGTGTGGTTGATTGAAGTGTTAGAAGTGTTTTAGTTGTTGGTTAGAGATTTGGTTTTCTTGTTCTTGGTAAATCATCTTCAAGACTTGTATTCAAGGGTTTATTGATAAAGGATTATGGAATAAAGAGGAGGTTTTTGCAAGTATTTTGATTTAAGGTAGCTTGTGTTGGGTCGAAATTTTTATAGAACAAGAAGGGTTGGTTGTTGTCTTTCATTCACTGGCATTTTCATCTTCTTTGTAAGGGTATTGATTCTCTATAATTTCTTATTGTAAAAGTATTTTTCTTTGTTGTATTTTCTGTATATGAGATGTTTTTATAATCTTTATTATGTATTTGTAAAAGAAATGGCATTGTACATAATTTAATTAGGCTAGAAACTTGATTTTGTGGGATTTGCAACATTATTTTTGGGACTGATTTAGACTAGCAGGTTCGGGAGTGTTTTTCGAAATGTATATGACCTTTAAGGATTTGGGAAAAATGATAGGGACCTAGATAATTTTCTTAGCTACGTTTTGCCGCTTGAATCGAAGCGTAACGATACCCGATGAGTGATTTATGATCAAAACGGTAAAAGTAGTCGGAAAATGCACCCAGAATTTCATTTGGTTATATCTCCAAATTTTCGTACAGAAAACCTCATTTTTGTAAAACTAAACGTTTTAGATAACTGTTCAACTTAAATTTTGGCGCCTAAATCGGCCTCAGCGGGCGTATATTTTGGAAGATACGTCTGATTTAGTGAGGCGATAAAAATCTAGAAAAAACTCAGCTTTGGTAACTAGGGTAAATTGGTAATTTCACACATGTTAAGTAACTTATAAAGTCATGGGGCCTACTAATCTGTAAAATAGACTTAATTATCTGTCCGTAGGCGTAAAAACCAAATAAAGACCATTTACGAATTTGTAACTATAAGCCCGAGAAGTTGGGTAAAATCTGAATTTTGGGATAAACTATTTGTTATGGACTTATAAAGAATGTGTATGAATTTTATTATTGGGCTTATATTTATTTAAATGAAATGCTTGTTTTGGGCTAAAGTATTAGGTTAGAATTTATAATTTGGGCCTAATTATATTTTATAAAAACTTAAAACTTGAGGTACAATGCCAAACACTTTATGAAAAATATTTTTATAAAACTTACTTATTATTATGTGTTGCGTATTATTTTATTTTCTAAGCCGCGTCATTATTTCTACGTTGCTCCTAGGATTATCTTGTTATATCCAGCGTTTATTACGTTAATTCATATCTTATCGCTAAAAGATGCGTTCATAGCCCCTTTTCTTCTTGAATATTTTATAAACTCCATGGGGGTGATTACATGCTATGTTTTTACATTTGGACACAAGTACAAAAATGTATGCTATGCCTGATTATTATTGCCTAAGTCTCACTACTGCCATTTATGAGCCATTAATTGCTTTAGGAGAGCAAACGTGAGTGTTGTGAATAGATCTATTGGGACTGACAATCCCCGTCCAGGTATGTAACAACTAATTCCATGTCAAACGGACGCATTTAACATTTGAGGTATTTGGGATGTTTGGTAGAACATCCATTCTTGGGGCACAAATCTAGGTTGGATTTGCGTAACTTGTTAAGGTTCAGTGTCATGAGCTTAGAGCAATAATAAATGTTTTGACTTATGAATGTGTTTTATTAGTCACCTATTTACTTAAATCTTGTGGTCCATTACTTTACTTATTAAACCTATGAATTTCACTCAACAATTTTTGTTGATCATTTTTTAGCATGTTTTATCTCAGGTCCTTAAGGTATATTTTTCTTAGATGGGAGGATGCGCGGATATCATTTTGAAGACTTTGTTTATATTACATTCGATGAAAACTTTATCTAAACTTCATGATATGTCTAAACATTTGTGTTATCTTAAAAATTGTTGGGATCTATTTGCATACTATGATATTTTTAATGTATCGAATGTGAAACATTTTATTTTTAAAACGTTTCATTTTGAGGTCATTTTCTATGACTTGTACCTTGTGCTATGAAGTTGCACCCCGGTTACCTTCCGCTGCTATCAGATTTTGGAGGTGTGACAGATTGGTATCAAGAGCACTGGTTATAGAGAACTAGGTAATTTTCAAAACCTAGACTATAACTATATATTTTTTTATATATATTAAGAGTCTTTCATCGTTTTATACGATATCCGCGCGCACATACTCTATGATTCCTTATATACTCCCTCGAGCATCACTATTAGTATTATATAGATAATAATTGTATAATACTTGACCTTCTTTTCAATCTCTTACGACTATCTTCTAAGTGTATCGCTATTTAATTATAAAGATAAATTATATAAATATTAACTGTTTTTGATTTCTTATGCTTATTATAAAAGCATTACTGTTTAATTTATAAAATTTTATTTTATGAATATTTAAATAATATATGCTTATTATTTATGTACTTCTATTTCTGTGTAGCCATGGCAGAGCCGTTGTCTCCTAACCATGTGTTTGACTTTTCTGCGGACGACCCGACACTGAATGAAGAGGATTCAGACATGGAGTTTGAGGAGGATCATGAAGAAAAGCCGAAAGACGATCCTGAGGAGGTCATCCCTCCTGTTGTAGGTTCACCTCCTGGGTCACCACCTATTTCACCACCCCCCACTATCGGAGTCCTCATCGGTTCCGATACTGCAGGTCCTGTTACTGCTAACGGGACACTCTGGGTGCCACCTTCTGGTAGCACATTCGAGGTGGGGGGACCATCATCTGTGTCTGCACCTGTTGGGTCAAAATTTAACCCAATTGTCTCTAACAAGTATTTAAATATAAATAGTCTAATTTACTCACTAAATAAATAGTAAGTTGCTCACTGATAAATAAATCAGTGATGAGTGTTGTAAAAAGCTCTCTCAACATGAAGCCTTAGAGACGTCGAAGACTAACTGAAGAAACACTTTATCTCACTGATGCGGTGTCAGTAAGTAATGTACATGAGCTACAAACAACATGAGAGTTATTGAGATTTGACAAATATCTCAATAACTCTCAATATCTAACTCCCTGAAAGAAACAAACATATATATGGTGATGACCAAGCAAGGACAAAGAGTTGTCATAAAGGTGGAAACAATTATGATCACACAAAAGAATGGTTGTTGCTTTTCCAAAAAAGGAACTCCACTGGATGGATGACACATCTCAACAACCATCACCACTTATTATTTTTGTACTCTCCACTATATAAAGAAATGTTTGTAATAGGGATAAATATCGATTCTAAACAAATACAAAATAATACAAATGTATTATAGTTAAGATCATCCTCTCATGAAGTATAAGCTTAGCTTTGATTCATGAGAGTTTATTTGTCATTCAATTGGGATAGTGTTCCGCAACTATCCTTTGTAAATCTTTGATTCATTTCTAATAAGATTTATAAATATTGAAAAAGTACAAATTGTGTTATTAGTTGTCTAATGGGTATTGTGTAAAACTTGTTCTTATTTTCTTATAGTATTCATGTTTTACACAATTTTTAAGACCAAAAAGTGGTATCAAGAGCCTATGGATTATTCTTATGATCCAGATCCTTTTGAATGACTACCAATAACAATTTATCAAAGTCAAAAATTATAGTGTAAAACTTTAAAAACTGCTACTGTTAGTTGCAATTTTTTAAGAGGAGAGTACACTTATTTTTTACTAAAATAACAAAAACCCACTCCCTGATGAGTCCCACCAACAAATACCCGCTCTTCTTAACCAAAATCATCCACACAAATATCTCATACCCGGATAAAAAAACCAAAATCCTCCAACTCATATCAAAAGAGGAGATCGTGTTTCAATATCAAAAAAACACATCAATACTCAAAAATTTGAGTGTCCACAAAACAAAAACCACATTTGTGGTATACCATCCCACGTCACAAAAAAGGATATAAAAAAATCAATGTTATCCTCCCTCACAACTTAGAGCGGCCGGTATGGTAACGGCGTTGGGTGCCAAACCAACGTCGTTGTCGGCGTTATTATACCAGCATTTCGCTGTTGGTCACGGCGTGGCTCCCCACGTTGACACCACAACGCAACAACGTTGCCTCATTTCAAAATAAAAAACTTTTTAAAAAAAAAATTGCCTTAACGGCTAGTTTTAGTAAAAAAAATGAAAATGCACTAGCCAACGGCTAGTTTTTGAATAAAGAAAAAGTTTATTATTTTAAAAAAAGGCAACGGCTAGTGTTGAATAAAAAAAATTATTTTTTCAAAATTTTTTTACCCACTATATATATCCCCATTTCATATACATTTTTTCACACAACCTCCAATTCATCCTCAATCTTTATACACATTCATTAACAAAAAAAAATGTCCGACATTCCCATGGATGGCTCGATTTGGAACCTCCTTAATTCCGAAACGACGGGTGCCGGGTCTACGTCGAATTCTCAATTCCCCGGGTTTTCTAGCCAAGCTCCGATGACTCCCGAGCAACAAGCTTTTTTTGAATCTCAACAAGCCGCTTTTGTTGCATTTCAACAAGATTTCCAAAACCGACAACAAAACCCACCACAATTTGAAATGCCCCAACAACAAAGCCAATCTTCAAACTCACTTTCACAAACCGAATCCCAACCCAAAAAAGGCCGAAAAAAATGCATGGCTAAAAAGGGAAAATCGTCCGAACCGATTGGCGACGTTACTTTACGTTGGACATCGGACGAGGAAACGTTACTTGCCGAATGTTTCGTTGCGGTTTCCGAGGATCGTAACGTCGGGCGTTCACAACCGAGGGACACGTTATGGTTTCGGGTTTTGAACGAATTCAATCGGAAAAATTTTCAAAAACGTACCAAGGATATGTTGTCAAGCAAATGGAGTACGTTGAACCATCATTGCCAAAAGTTCAACGCAATCTACAAACGGTGCATTCGGTTGAAAAAAAGTGGCGAGAACGAGGTTGATTTGATGAAACGGGCTCGGGGCATTTATCAAGACGAGAATAAAAATAGCTCGTTTAATCACGAAAAAGCATGGGCGGTTTTGCGAAAACACGCAAAATGGGACGCACCCGATCCCGCACCGGTTGATTTAACCGAAGACGAAAATGTTCCCGACGAACACTTTTTCGCGGTTAACACCGACGAGCTATTCGGTCCCGAGGCAAGACCTCGTCCCCCCGGTAAACAACACCCCGAAAAAAAAAACACCAAATCCGACACATCGGCGAGCACCGGGGGGAGTAACTCGTCGTCCCAATTCGGTGACTTTATGACTCACGAGCTTCGTCTCAAACGGGAAGCCGCCGAAAAGGCGTTTGAGGCGTCGAAAGATAAAGACCGGACGATTACGCGTTTGGAAGAGTTGCGATTTCTCGCCCTTAGCACGAAGGATTTGTCTCCCGACGACGCGTATTGGATCAACTTGCAAAAAAAAAACAAATCAAAGACAAGTTACGCGCCCAAATGCCGAGAGATTCAAACAATCAAACCGACGAGTACTTTTTTTATTAATTTCTAATGTATTTTTTTTAATTTCCGTAATTTTTTTTTCTTTAAGAATGTATTTTTTTTTTAGTATTGTAATTTTTATTTTGAATGAATGAAATGAATTTATTTAGTTTTTAAATTGAGGAAAAAAATAAAAATAGTGGGTCCCAAAAAGTGGTGTTATGCTGTTATGGTTACCTGAGGTTTTTTTATGTTGATGTTATAGTGTTAAAACTGACGTGGCACCCAAAAAATTGTGTTATGGTGTTATGACACCTGATGCTCTTACAACTCAAATCATATCCTTGTTTCACCTTCACTCCAACCAAAAAAGAGATCTAAACCAATGTTTTAAAAACCCGTTTTTTTATTGACCCGTCCGAGTCGCTGATTCATCGGGTCACCGATTCAACCGGTTCAACCGCCAGATCAAACCGGTTTTTTAAAAAATGAAGAATTTTACTAATTTAACTTGCCAAAAACTAAAAAATCTATGAAGTTTATTGCCACACATATAAAACCTAAGAAATTTAATATTGAATGCACAACAAGTTTACGTTGAGATCCACATTCAAAGAACAATTGTCTTATCAAAATAAATTTAGCCGTGTCACAAAAACATTCAAATTACCACAGCAACATTACTTTTTTTCTACTATACTACTATAAAAGTAAAATTTAGTAGTAAATTGGTCTCACATCATTATATGACACAAACCCACTTATGAAACTTGGTTTTGTATGTTTAGTAAATACAGTATGTTATTGTTTCCAGGTCACCACTGAATCCCCAACCATCAGGCCATAACATTAAAACAATAAAACTAACCACAGGTAAAAACCAAACTAACCATAGTAGTATAAATTCAATATTATTAAACTTGGTAACTTCACTACCTCCTTCTTCTCACCAATTAAGTACCAGTTTCTTTGCATTCCCGCCACCATCCCTGTCAACATCATCACTAACAAAAATGAAAACATAGAATCGGCCGGTTTCAAGAAACCGGTTCGACCCAGTCAGCCTAGGCCTGTAAACGAACCGGACGGACACGGACGGAGGTGTGTTCGTGTCCGTCCATTTAATTTTAGCCGGTCAAATAAACGGACACGGACGTGTAATCGGACGAAAATTTTTGTTCATGTTCGTTCATTTAGATTTGAACTTGTTCATGTTCGTTTATTATCTGTTCATAAATGAGTTTAAACGAACAAAAACGTACAAAAAATGAACTAAACGGACATAACTAACGAACGATATAAATCGAGCATAAACGATATAAACAATTATAAAATTTTTTTGCAATATTTGATATGTTAATCAAATGATATAATCGAGCATAAACGAACGAAATAATCGAGCGTAAACGAGCGAAATAAACGAACGTAATCGGACGAACATAATCGAACGAAATAATCGAACGTTCACGAACGCTAATAAACGGACGAAGCGTGTGTTCATGTTCGTTCATTTAACTAGACGGACAGAAAATCTTGTTCACGTTCGTCCATTTAATAAATAAGCGCACATAATCGAACATCTTACCGCACGGTTCACGAAATGTTCACTGAACGTCCGGTTCCTTTACAGCCCTAAGTTAGCCGAAACCCAGCAGTTCAATCCGGTTCTTAAATGATCAAAAACCCGGTCACGTCCGGCCCGATCTTCGATCCGGTTCTCGATTCAACCGGTTAAACCGGTCGGGTCGACCCGAGTTTTAAAACATTGATCTAAACACCACTCTTCAAAAATTACCAACAATCTCTAAAAGCATCATCAAAAATTCGACATACAAAAACCTTATCATAAAAACCACAACAAAAAGTCTGAGCTCGCAAGATTCATCATCTACAACATCACAAGAAAAATCACCATCCAAATCCTTATCTCAAAAAATCAATACACTCAAATCCTACCCACGATTCAACCTTCATCTCAAAACACAAACCTAAAAAAACAGATCCATAATCTCACAAAAAATATCAGGACATCCAAACCCCACCAAAATCAAAACAACACAAATCAAAACCCAAGAAAATCAAAGTAGTACTAAAAAATAGTACTAAATGTTAGGATATGTCCATATCATAAATAAATATACGGCTGAAAATATGTGAGCCTATGGGGGCACACACGTATACACAGAGGATACGTTTATTAATGTAATTAATATATTTATTGTATATTAATTATATTAATATGTTTCACGAAATAATTAAACGGTCTCTAAATTATAACGTTAGACGATATAATTAATTAATAGATATTAACAAGTGAGGGACTTGTTAGTACGAAAACCAAACCCGTGAGGTGTTGGTTGTGACCGGTCGAACAAGGAAAAAAAGAGGGGTCCGAATGTCTTTTTTAGCAAACAAGAGGAGGTGTTTGAGTATGACTTGGAGAACAAGTCTTGTGGCTATATATACATTCATTCGGTAGATATAATGGGATATAACTTTTATGTCAAAGTCAAACAACACATTATATCCCTATATGATTACTACCAGAAAGTAAATTCGCATGCCATGATTTTACATGCAATTCTGATTACGCATGTTATTTATATTCATGCTATGCATATGCATGTATGATATATACATGCAAAGCTTATTCCCCTTTTCTTTATCCAGTTGCGATCGTTAGAAAAATAAAACATGGGTTTATTTGTTTTGTTCGATCTAACTCAAAACAAGAACATAGTGTTTGGTTGTTTTATTCGTGAAGGAAGGACTAGCATCCTAGCGTATCTCAGTGACGTGTAGTGTATGCACACCATAGAGGTTATCTACTTTGATAACTTTATTAGTTTGCGTGGTATTCTATTTATACACACGCGTATATTCAAGAAGGTGGTTTCATTTATTGCTAAAAGGTACACACTTCTTGATCCCTTTGTTAATTACATATTCTATACGTGTTTATGTTTTCCGCTGCGTACTCGTGATATATTTAATGGTTAAATAGATGTAAAAACCCAACAGTGGCATCACGAACCATCGTATAGAATTGTAATTACAAAGAATAAAATTGGGCAAATTAGAGTTTCGTGATTAATTTAATGCCCCGCTAGGTTGTATGCAATTTTATATAAAACTCGATGTAATTAATTGTTAATCGTTTTAAGTTTTTGTTAATTGTTAATGGAGATCCATGATAAAATCATGCAAATTTATCATGGATTAATATTTAAATCTTGTTAATTTGTTAAAAGGATTTGGTTTAAATATGATCAAGATTCACATAATTTTAAATATTTTCTGAATTGGTAAGATCCATGATTCAAGAATTCGGGAAGACCTTTATTATTGAATTAATGGGGCCTATAATAGTTAAAAGATTTATGTGCTATGTGGTGTATATTTGTATAAGGCTTACGCAATCGATTTTGTCGATGAATGTGGCCGGAGTTTATAGGACGAAGGAGCCTTATATGAATATGTGCATGTTTTAATTATTAGATAATTAGGATCATATTTAATGTTTACATGCATTAATTGTTAAGTGTGTTTAAATAAATGTTATTTAGTTTAGTTATGTTTATATGGTTTTTATTTTTAAGTTCTTGACTTGTGTTAAAAGGTTTTTTTCAGTAAACAAAATATAAACATGACTAATTGTTATCGAAATAGATTATTATGGACTATTAATGCAAAAAAGTCAAAGAGGATTCGGCTTACATCACATATAAAAATCTTCCATGACTAGACTAGCATTTTATAGTTTGTAATGTGATTCTTTAAATTAAAGTTTTAATTTTTTATCAATTGAGTAATTTGCAAAAAGTACTATTTAGTTGCAAGGACACGGTTCGGGTGGAGGAGGACTCATCAAGACTTCGGTCTTTGTAGACACCATTACCCTATAATACCTGACTACGTTGTAGTTTCTTTACCTTGCATACTATGTAGGAAGTCGCGAATGGTTTAGGGTTTGAATGATTTTTAATTATTCTTTAATCTTTTCCCGCGTAAAAGGCAAATCTTTTATATTTAAAGACTACGTTGAATCGTCCAATTTAAGGTCTCTATCTATTTATGTATAAGATACGAACGATATTAGGTGATACCGTAATAATTAACTTAATTGGAGAATAAAGTTTTATTAAAATCTTAGATACGGAAGTGTATGCATGCTTCTTCGTACATATTTGACACGTCAAATAAAATACCCTTTTTCAACTAAGTTGTTGCCATCCAATTTGTAAAAACACTTGTAGATTGCTCTTTACTATGCGTGAGACGTGTGTAGATTTGCAGTCTCAAGGTGATTATACGCTTTTCCGTGAGACGGTGAGTGTTACATAATCACAGTTTTTGATTGGACGACTTAGCGTTGTTGTGGTTAGACCAATTAACACGTGGCATAGATGGGATGAAACATGCTTACTAGATATTATTGTAATAAAGTAAGTCCCATATGGTTTAGGAGTTACAAATGTTGTGAATTATCAATCGTTGATTACCTTTTGAATACATCATCACTAGCAGATCAACTGATGTGGTGGTGGTATGTCAAGTAGGATCCTAACCTTAGAAAATTAATTGTTTATTTGAATAAACATGGGTAGTTAATTTTCTTCAAGGAGTATTATCGAAAATACTGAAATTGAATTTTGCGATTCTATTAATAGTATTAATGCAACGATAAAACCGTAAACAATGGTTTGTTTCTTTATCAAAGAAGTCAAACCGAGACTCCTTTCCTTGTAAGGAACAAGGAGACTCATTCCTAATATCTTTCTTTTTCTTTCTTGCCTTTCCGAAAAGTTATAATAGGAAAACGTTGAACTAGTCTAATGTAACCAATCATAGGAAGCTTAAAAGTTAAGTATATTGCATGACTTATATTTTCATATAGATTTCATGGTGAATATTTTGAAATATATAAGACATATAGATAACTAGAGAATATGTTCTTAAAGCTACAAATGGTAACATCTTAATGAAAGATGTTTTTGAGTTCTTGATTTTAGAAAAAATACCTTATTACCGGCAAAATGGTAAAGGCCAAAACCTAGGCTAAATTCTAGTAGTTTGTCTTAAATCCAAATTAAGGAGGAAATTGCATGCCCAATTTTCAAGTTAATAAATAGCATTGATGGATAGTCCCTCATCTACATAGTAGAACTTTTGAAATCAAGTAAATTTACTAATTAGATTTCAAGAGAGTGGAAGTAAATAGATCACTATTTGTTTTTCACAGGTTAATGGAAACACTTGCATGTTGTCAAATCCAGTAGGAGGCATCACGATTTATTTCTGGATTAAAGACATTCATGTGAGTTGTAAAATTCAGTGCGTGAGCTACAAGGTTCCCAGATTATTTCTCGCTTGTCTTGAGATAATATATAGTTTTCCAACTATAGACACTCATGGTTTAAGGATAGGTTGTTGACTATTGCTTTACTAAACAAAAGTGGTTTCAATTATCTACTTGTAACGCTAATATCTGGTTGACACTATAATATTGTCCTCATAACAAAACGAACGCGTGTTGTTTGATTACTGTGGTATGATGTTGTGCCATGCAAAAGTAGGAGAATCTTTTATTGTGTTGCAAGGTACAACAATGATAAATAAACAATATGATTAAAGGTTCTCTTGACCGTAAGGTAAGAAACATATGTCAAGATATGAATTAAAGACTACTATATGATTAAAGGTTCTCTTGGCCGTAAGGTAAGAAACAATATGTCGAGATATGAGTTAAAGACCACTTCAAGTAAAATGTTTATGTGTTTTTGGAATGTCCAAAATAATGAAGTAATCTTAATTTATAGACTATAGACTACTTCAAGTAAAAGGTTTATGTGCTCTTAGAATGTCTCATATAATAAAGTAATCTTGTTTGACTAGGAATTACTATTGAAGTCAAGAGTTGATGTTTAGAATTACTTTAGTTAAATATGTTTATGTTTAATGTTAATTAATAAACATGAAGTCCTTTAATTGTTGAAAGACTTATAACATAGAGTAAGTTATATCTTCTGGCTACGACATGAACAAAGTCCTTGAATTATTCAAAGACAAAATAATGTATGATATTTACATAGAGTTCTTGAACTAGTTAAAGCCGTATACATTATTGCATGCAAATAGATTTTCAATACTATATATTCAATTTGGTTTGACATAATTGATAAGTATGTAACCTAAAGAATATTAAGTTATTTAAATGATTGTGATAAAGTCTCACAACAAAATTACTCATAGAATACCACATATTTATGGTATGTCTAAAGTATTGAGTCAAATTCTTTGGAAGTATTTAATTTTGATAACTTAAAAAATTTCACCTCCAAATCTGTCAAGGTTTGAAATTGAGTATGTCTTGTATATACTCGATAAAACTCTAACCTAGAAGGTTAATAAGACACCATCAGGATTATAGAATGTGATGACTCACATTAAGTCTTAAGAAATTAAAGTTCTAAATTTGTTAAAATGTAATTGCTACCTCTACATGCTAAGTAATTATAGAAGAGTCTTTAATTACAAAAAGTGAGTGGGAGCGTTTTAGATCTGGAAGAGATAAAAAAATACAAAATACATAACCTTCTAAACACACTAGTGAATATCATACTGAGGCTTTACAAGTAAATGTTACATGTAAATGTTAAACCTCATAATGATATAATTCTCGTTCATAGATCCGTAAGGATACCTCAAATACTTGATTGATAAATGTTATTTCAATATTGAGGAATATGAGTCACAGGATCATGGGAACCTGTTAAAGATGCATTATTGAATTTTGAATTCGGTATCATGGTGTAACCATTAATATGCATTGTTGAATTTTGAATTTGACAAATGACTCAAACTATGAATGTTAAGATGCTGTCCACAAGATAATCAATTTTGGAACTTGATTGATCTTTAACTAAACAGTTAGACTGTAAAGTTAGAATGAGTTTTAAAAGAGAAGAAAAACCCAAGTGGTTATGTTCTTGGTTTCAAACTCATAAGGGCAATGTTGTACACATACATAATGCATACATTATGATAGGATTTTAATCATACTCAAGCAATTGATTGTGATTAAATATTCTTTCTATGTGCATTAATTATATAAAGATGATTGATTGTCATACTAGTGTTCATATTGTGATTAAATAGAATTTAAAACTCTTCCTTGAATTATTGCTTTTGCGAGAACGGTTAGTAATCAAAAGAGTTTATGAATTCATATAATCTTTATAAAGTGTACAAACGGCAAGAATCCAAGTATGGATCATTGCAAGCATCTAGGAGTATAATCTTAAGTTTATTGTTAAATAAATCATTTTCTTGATTTAAATTTAATAATAATTAAAGATGACTCCTAAGTATTTCTAAAAGCTAGTGGGAGTATTATGTTCAGGTTTCCATCACCTGAAAGATTTAGAAAATTAAATATACAACCTTGAAGTAATATGTTTATTGCTATAAACATATGTGGTATATAAGTCTAACACAACATGACATATCATTAAGAAAGTCTAAATGGATAGACATCTTTTGACAAGATAGAACATGAATGAAATCTTAAGTTAGACTAAAGGATTCATTATGTACATCATATTGTGTAGATAAATAGTTGTATCATGCATGAATGCAAGATGATTTGACAACATTGGTATTTAGTTGAAAGTTATTAGATAATTATAAAATTGAATATTTTAATGGAATATGTTTGGAATTGGAATTCTTCTTAGATTATGAATTTGTCCAGAGTAATAAAATTCTAAGGATATATATTGCAACAATTTGTTGTGCAATAAGAATAAACCAATGAACTTGGAGTTCATGAGGTGCCAAACATTATTAAGAGAATATTCATCGTTTACGGATTTTAAAGGCATGGGGATGTTTATGTACACGGATGCTAAATCTAATTGAGATGACACTCAATACTAGTTATGGTATGATTTCATGTTTGATGAAGACCATGTGGACTAATTGTGCTCGACTGAGAGCATAGTTGCATTATACATTAAAGAACAAGAATGCTTTACAGTTTTGGAAGCTGTGGAAGATGATTGTGTCAATAGTTGATGTTACACACCTTATGAGATATAGTGTGTCGAGATATTTGGATATATATGAACAAACAATCATCATACATATTCAAGAACTTCACTTATTGAATTCTTGAAATAAGTATTCTCAAAATTCCTAAAGATCAAATCTAGTTGAAATTATGAAATCTAAGCCTTGTCAACAAGTACGATTGTCGTATCTTGAGGCATGATTTGTCAACTAGAATTTTCATGCATTTGATCTATTTAGTATTTGGATAAGGGATGATAATGATACGAGGTATATGGGTTATATTTAATATAAATTGTGTCATATATTTGCATGTTTAAATCCATGAATAATAAATGTATTATTCTAAATTAATCCGTTGTCGATTAACAATATGGGAATAGTGTTAAACTAAGACAATTCTGAGTGATTGGTGATATTGGAGATATTTGATATTGGTGATATTAAGGATAAGTCCACCAAACTCACATGATATTCATAAGATGAATATTGGATTTCCCCAACTAACAAGATTATCACTTTATGGATCGGCGTCATTAAGTGAATCTTGTAAGTGATTTTAATTTACTAAATCCTTAGACTTGAGATGCAAGTAGGTTTAGCATATGTGGATATTCCTTCTTGATATAGTTTAAGTTATCCTGAATAAGGTAACTAATAAGGGCTATGTCAGAATGGTTTATGCTACATGATGACTGGACACTTGTAGTCAATATAGAATTTGTTCCTTCAATAGTTGAAGTATGATGCCACTGGGCCCCTCGTAGGGTTAATCAGATGTATGTGTGGCCGCACCCAAAAACTCAGGTAGATATGTCTCAATGATTTTTGGTAATCTAGATTAATCATATATACGAGAAACAGAATCGTTAATTAATGGAATGACTATTGATCCATATCCATTTTTAACACGGTATCGGAAACAAAGAGATTGTAAATACTTAAATCATTTAACTATGACTTTATGAAAGTACACTCAGGTATTTCTGGGAGCATTGACGTGTTGCTAGACGCTTACCAATGTTGTTATATTTATTTGTGACATGTCCAAGTGGGAGCTGTTGGGATATGTCCATATCATAAATAAATATACGGCTAGAAATATGTGAGCCTATGGGGGCACACACGTTTACACAGAGGATACGTTTATTAATGTAATTAATATATTTATTGTATATTAATTATATTAATATGTTTCACGAAATAATTAAACGGTCTTTAATTATTACGTTAGACGTTAGATTTAATTAATAGATATTAACAAGTGAATGACTTGTTAGTACGAAAACCAAACTCGTGGGGTGTTGGTTGTGACCGGTCGAACTAAAAGAGTACAAGGGATGAGAGTGTCGATTTATGAAACTTTAGGAGGTGTTCTAGTCTAACTTGGAGAACAAGTTTAGAGGCTATATATACACTCCTAAAACTTCATAAATAAATGACGATATAAGATATACCCTAAAAAGTCATATGACGATATAAAAGATATAACATATGAAATCTCTTTGAAAAGTTATATGGATGTCAGTATACCTTATGCATGATGTATATTTACTACGCATGCATGAATCCATGATATACTAAATTCATTAATTCCCTTTTCTCTATACCGATTGGATGCAAAGAAAAACAAAAGGGTTTTGCTGTTCGATTGACTCTACTCAAGAAACAAGAACGTTGATTGACTCTACTCAAGAAACAAGAACGTTGAGTTGTTTTATTCGTGAAGCAAGTACTAGCATTCTAGCGTATCTCAGTGACGTGTAGTGTATGCACACCATAGAGGTTATCTACTTTGTTAACTTATTTAGTTTGCGTGGTATTCGATTTATACACACGCGTATATTCAAGACGGTGTATTTGTTAATTGCTAAAAGGTACACACTTTCTTGAACCCTTGTTAATTACATATTCTATACGTGATCTTTATTCCGCTGCGTACTCGTGATATATTTAATGGTTAAATAGATGTAAAAACCCAACAGTGGTATCACGAGCCATCGTATATGAATTTGTAGTTACAAGTAATAAAATTAGACAAATTAGGGTTTCGTGATTAATTTAATGCCCCGCTGGGCGTTTTCGTTAAAAAGATTTGATCTTGATGGTTAATAAAATTAATTAGACGGAATCTAGGTTGTATGCAATTTTATATAAAACTCGATGTATTAATTGTTAATCGTTTTAAGTTTTTGTTAATTGTTAATGGAGATCCATGATAAAATCATACAAATTTATCATGGATTAATATTTAAATCTTGTTAATTTGTTAAAAGGATTTAGTTTAAATATGATCAAGATTCACATAATTTTAAATATTTTATCAATTGGTAAGATCCATGATTCAAGAATTCGGGAAGACCTTTATTATTGAATTAATGGGGCCTAAAATAGTTAAAAGATTTATGTGCTATGTGGTGTATATTTGTATAAGGCTTACGCAATCGATTTTGTCGATGAATGTGGCCGGAGTTTATAGGACGAAGGAGCCTTATATGAATATGTGCATGTTTTAATTATTAGATAATTAGGATCATATTTAATGTTTGCATGCCTTAATTGTTAAGTGTGTTTAAATAAATGTTATTTAGTTTAGTTAATGTTTATATGTTTTATTTTAAGTTCTTGACTTGTGAGAAAATAAAAGGGTTTTTCGGAAAACAAACATAAACATGACTAATGATTATCGAAATAAGATTTATTATGGACTATCTAATGCAAAAAGTCAAAAGTGGATTCGGCTTACATCCGATATAAAATCTTCCATGACTAGACTAGCATTTTATAGTTTGTAATGTATTCTTTAAATTAAAGTTTTAATTTTTATCAATGACGTAATTTGCAAAAGTACTATATAGTTGCAAGGATAAGGTTCGGGGAGACTCATCAAGACTTCGGTCTTGTAGACACCATTACCCTATAATACCTGACTACGTTGTAGTTTCCTTACCTTGCATACTATGTAGGAAGTCGCGAATGGTCTAGGGTTTGAATGATTTTTAATCATTCTTTAATCTTTTCCCGCGATAAAAGGCAAATCTTTATATTTAAAGATACGTTGAATCGTCAATTTTAAGGTCTCACTATTTATGTATAAGATACGATGATAATAGGTGATACCGTAATAATAACTTAATTGAGAATAAAGTTTTTATTAAAATCTATGATACGAAGATGTATGCATGCTTCTTCGTACATATTTGACACGTCAAATAAAATACCCTTTTTCAACTAAGTTGTTGCCATCCAATTTGTAAAAACACTTGTAGATTGCTCTTTACTATGCGTGAGACGTGTGTAGATTTGCAGTCTCAAGGTGATTATACGCTTTTCCGTGAGACGGTGAGTGTTACATAATCACAGTTTTTGATTGGACGACTTAGCGTTGTTGTGGTTAGACCTATTAACACGCGGCATAGATGGGATGAAACATGCTTACTAGATATTATTGTAATAAAGTAAGTCCCATATGGTTTAGGAGTTACAAATGTTGTGAATTATCAATCGTTGATTACCTTTTGAATACATCATCACTAGCAGATCAACTGATGTGGTGGTGGTATGTCAAGTAGGATCCTAACCTTAGAAAATTAATTGTTTATTTGAATAAACATGGGTAGTTAATTTTCTTCAAGGAGTATTATCGAAAATACTAAAATTGAATTTTGCGATTCTATTAATAGTATTAATGCAACGATAAAACCGTAAACAATGGTTTGTTTCTTTATCAAAGAAGTCAAACCGAGACTCCTTTCCTTGTAAGGAACAAGGAGACTCATTCCTAATATCTTTCTTGCTCCGGAAAGTTATAATAGGAACGTAGGAATTGTCCTAATGTAATCAAACTCATAGCAAGCTTAAAAGTTAAGTATATTGCATGACTTATATTTTCATATAGATTTCATGGTGAATATTTTGAAAGATATAAGACATATAGATAACTAGAGAATATGTTCTTAAAGCTATCAAATGGTAACATCTTAATGTAAGATGTTTTATGAGTTCTTGATTAGAAAAATACCATTATTACCGCAAAATGGTAAAGGCAAACTAGGATAATATATCTAGTAGTTTGTCTTAATCCAAATTAAGGAGGAAATTGCATGCCCAATTTTCAAGTTAATCAATAGCATTGATGGATAGTCCCTCATTTACATAGGAGAACTTTTGAAATCCAAGTAAATGTTACTAATTAAGATTTCAAAGAGAGTTGGAAAGTAAATAGATCACTATTTGTTTTCACTGGTTATGGAACACTTGCAATGTTGTCAAATCCAGTGGGAGCATCCCGATTATTTCTGAACAAGACATTCATGTGATGTTGTCGAATTCAGTGGGAGCTACAAGATTCTTTATCTTGGTAGTAACCTAAATTATTTCTTGTTTATCTTGAGATAATATATATATTTTCGACTATAGATACTTATGTTTTTAAGGATAGTCAAGTGTTATTTCTTGTTAAACAAAGTGGTTCTACTACCACCAACTGCGAAAGATATGGTCATTGTAAGAGAATTATCCTTGATTACCTTGCTTGAGTGATTAAGAAGACAGAAAGCAAAGTTAGCGACTTAGCCTAGCTCTTTAGATTCTTCATATGAATTATTTTCTTTTCTTACTAAATCTTGAGTGTATGACACTAGTTGTGGTACTCATATTTGTAACACAAAACATGGTCTTAGAGGAGTAAGAAAAGCTAAAACAAGTAGAAACTATTAGAAGTTTTGACTTATGATATACCTAATGACCTAATGATTTGTTGTAAGGAAGACCATAGTCATTAAGCACCTTCTATTAATAGAGTGTGTTTCTTTTCATATGAGGTAGAAAATGGATTTGTCTTGTGTTTTACGGATTATGGAATTTTAGTTTCTAAGAACAATGTGTTTTATTTTAACGCTATTCCCAGTAATGGTATTTATGATACACTACACTCACATATCTTGTATCAAATGATAATTCTATTTAAATGTTAGCACTAAAAGATCACAAAACATAATTAGGTGATTCTACTTAGTTGATGCACTCACGTCTTAGCTCATACACACACATAAGAACGCATTGAAAAGCTGCAACAAGAAGGGCTTTTAAAATCAACAGATGATGAGTTATTTGATCAATGCGTATCTTGTTTATCGGGCAAGATGACAAGGAAATAATTTCCACATTGTCCCGAAAGGGTAACTGATCTTCTTGGAATAATACATATTGATGTGTGTGGTCCATTTAAACATGTGTCAAGACAAGTTTCTAGCTACTTCATTACATTAACAGATGATTATAGTCTTTATGGTTATGTTTATCTTCTTAAACATAAACATGAGGTCTTTTAACGTTTAAAGTGTTTAAAAATGAAGTGGAAAATCAACTCGGAAAGACAATCAAGGCTCTTCTTCGATCAAGATCGAAGGTGGCGCATACATAAAGCCAATAGTTTAAAGATTATCTTAAAGCATGTGGAATTGTCTAATAGCTTACTCCTCCATACACACCATAACATAATGGAGTGTCTAAAAGGAGAAATCATACTTTGTTAGACATGGTTCGATCTATGATGAATCTTATAACTCTGCCGTTATCTTTTTGGGATTATGCTCTAGAGTCTACAACACGCATTCTTAATATGTTCCAACCAAGAAGGTTTGATAAGACTCATATGAATTATGGTATGGAAAAAGTACCATAATATGTCTCTTACTAAAAGGTAGTTGGGATTATGAGACGCTTATTGAAGCGGAAACGCTTGACTAACTCCCACAAAGATCTGTAAGTGTATCTGTATATAGAGATACCCAAATGAAACAATGGTTATCTATTTTACTTCCCACCTAGAAAACAAAATATTTGTTTCGAGGTAATCTGCTGATTATTTGAAAAAATATTATAATTCAAGAAGTCAGTAGGAGCTTATAGATTCTTGAATAAATCTCTCTCTATCTATCTCATCTCTCTCTCTACACCTTCTAAAATCACTAGCGAAATTCCTATGGAGGTTGAAGGTTTTGAACCACCTCAAGAGGAAGTGATTCTGGTTCGTAGGTTTGAAAGGACACATCGAGCTCTAGATCATTTATGTCTAAATGTAGAAGCGGAGGAGCATAGTCTAGGGGATCTTAATGAACCCACTAGCTATAAAGCCTCGGTGTTAGATTCTGAATCTAATAAATGGATACAATGCTATGGAATGCAGAAAATACAATCCATGAGAACAACGGTATGGGACCTGGTCTATGTTATTCTCTATGCTTGTAAACTGTTAGGAGTAATGAATTTTTAAGGAAAAGACTGACATGGTTTTTGATATTGTACACCACCAAAAGCTCGTCTTGTAGCTATGGGTTATACTCAACTCTATAGTCTAATTATGAAGAAACGTTCTCACCGTCACCGACATTATAGCTATTTAGGATTCTCATATCTATAGCGGCATTCCTATGAGTAAATGATATATGGCAAAATAGATGTCATAAAGCCTTTCTTATAAGTGGTATGTCTGTGATGAAGACATTATATGGTACAACCTGGAAGCTTTATGTGTGTGAACCTAATCATCCTAGAAAAGAAGTGCAGAGGCTGCAAAGATCAATTATGGATCTTAAGCAAGCATCAAGAAGCTGAAATGCAAAAGATTTGATGAAGAAATCCACATAGGTGTTTTGGTTTTGATTGCAAATAGTCGTTGGCAGTGTGATGCCCATGTAAGGTTATAGTCCGAGCAAGTCTAAGTGTGGGAGTTACGTGTTGACGGAGGTTGTCCTCATCCTGTAAGTGAAGGACATCGGGATGCGCTCTGGAAATGTGAAAGTTCACAATGGTGCCAAGTTTGCACGCCGAAGTATGAGAGCGCGGAGGACGATATCGTTTGGAGAGACAGAGGAGTTGAGATACAGTTCTTGGTGCGATTAAATCGATGCTACGTCTGACGTCTACTCCGCTCTACACACATCATATATAGCTTTGGAGCCTGAGTGAATCATATAGAGGCGTGTCGAGATCTGACATTAGATGCGTGGATCGTGAGGAATCATACAGAGAGCATCTAAGAAGTTTGGTATATGATGTCTCCAAACTGGTGCGCGCATAATGACTCCACCGATGCTCTACTGAACTTGAGCTCTGTGAGCATTGTCAAGCGAAAAGCGCGCCTAGGGTCGGCTTTCATCACCTGACACAGCTGAAGTTGGCACTAGCAAAATGAGTATTCCTTATGCTTCGGTTGTGGGATTCCATTAAATGTATGATGTACATGCACTAGACTCCCATGTTCTGTTTTCGCTGAAATTAGCATAACAAGACCGCTTTCAACAAGTCCTGCTGAAAGTCACGAACTAGGCTATGCAGATAGACACGTGATCTCTTAGTCAACAATCACTCTAATAAATACTACAAAGATAGAGACGCTTTATCGTAGTTATGATAGTGTGTAAATCGCAAAGTCCGATTCACTGCGATGTTAACGAACATTGAGCGTACGTTGCGATAGAGCGAGAGGATTATGAGGACCCAATCAACGTGCTTAGAATATGAACTACTGTCAGACAGAGATACATTTTGAATTTCTTGAACGAGCGCACGAACTAAAAAGCTTCCAAGTAAAGTACTACTAATCTATGAGCTTGCTATACATCAAAGACTAGACACTACACTCATAGTCATGCTAAATAAGCAGAGATGGACATGCTTTTGTGATTAGAAGTTTATTTCATGCTTATAGTAAGTATCAAATACGTTTCTTGCGTAGCCAATGCGAATGTTTTGCGATAATTCAGACACGCACTTCATTTTGCCAAGAACCAGGGGTGTCACTAAATCGGATCGCAGCGCGTGGGAGTTCTGCACCACACGTATATCTCTCTCCATGAACATGGGAATAACCTGTAGTAGAAATTTAGCACAGCAAATGATAATCCTACATATATCCTTATTATAGAACTGTGTCTTGGACCTGAAGATGGAATAGAATTGACACATCAATAGGTTCACATCACAATATAAAATTTGGAATGTCACGTGTCTTACGGTGCTAGTTCGTTGCATGTATATTGTGTGTGGTTATACAGTATGTTGGGATGAAGGTTGGGTGATGGTCTATATCTATACATTAGATTTTATGATAAGGATACTTATGGACTCTCCTGTTTTTAATTTTCTATTAGAGTTCTTAATTTGTAGAGAAACCGTGAGGTGGACTTAGGTTGATTAGATATCTCTCATAATTGAATTATGCATGAGGGTATATACACATAGGATTAAGATGATGTAGCCGACACACACACACACACGGGATTACACAATAGAATTGTATGCTACACATGAGGACTTGACCAATTGCTGGACGTAGGAGATATCGAGTTGAGTCAGTCTTTAGTAGGATGATTAAGGTCTGATACTACCAAGAGCGTCAAAGTGAGATATTTTCATAAAATTGAGGAGTGATATTGGGGGTGTGGATGAGACGTCGACGCGACGGAGAGATAATTTTGACAACTATGTTTTCGTGGAGCATCTATAGGATTGTTAGTTATGATGGTTTGGTTACGTGTAGAGTACTCATGGTAATAGAATCCCGTGTAGGACTTGAGATATAGAGGTAGGGGGTGAGCATGTGCTGAGTTGTGGTTAATAATTATGTAGATAGTATAAGTATCATAAAATATGTTTAATAAGAATGGGATATTGGTTGTAGGGTGTGTGTTGATTATTGTGTATGGTAAAGCGGATGGAATTTTTAGTTTTTTTAATTAATGAGGTTTGATGTCTGATGACAATGGCACCTCTAGAATTATCAATGTGTATATGGCCGTACCCGAAAACTTATGTTGATATGTCTCATTGATTTTCGGTAATCTTGATTAGTTACATATATGAGAAACAGAATCGTTAAATAATGGGATGACCTTGATCCATATCCATTTTTAACATGGTATCGGAAACAAAGGGATTGTAATATTCCATAAATCTTTTGTTCCGTAGTATGTGAAACCAACACACTCAGATATTTCTGGGAGCATTGGCTTGTTGCTAGATGCTTACCAATGTTATTATATAATTTATACATGTCTAAGTGGGAGCTGTTGGAATATGTCCAAATATAAATTATGTATGTCCGGGAATTTATTCGAGCCTAAGGGGACGCAACAAAAAAAAAGCAACGTTAATATGTAGAACAACGTATTTAATATATTAAGGTAATATATTAATTAGTGATTTAACAAACGATCGTTAAATGTTTAACGAGAAATAAATATTAGTCGTTAAAAGGTTAAAAGGACTAATATGCAAAAACCGAATAAAGGAAGGGTGCGGTTTGCCCCTTTCCTTTCCTAGTCGGCCGAATACCACCTTCTTAAGCAGGTGGGAGAGCTTGCTTGCTCACCAAGCCAAGAGATGTATAAATAGGGGTCTAGGGGCTTTCATTAGCTAATAACTTGTAATCCCTAAACCCTAAAAATCTCCTTGTGATCTCCCCTTGTTTGACTCAACCTCAAAACCCTTTGAGGTTTTCGGTTTTCCTTCCTTTGGTGTGTGATCAAACCAAGCACCCTTTAGGGTTTTGGTTTTATGGTTTTATACCACGTTCGTAGAGGTTTTGTTCGTGTGTTGATTGTTTCAAAGACGAAGGTTATCGTTTGGTTAAACCACTACTAGTACTAGCATACACGTTGTTTGCTAAGAACGTATTGTGTGTGTAAACTTAGAGGGATTATACTTTTGATCCTTAGTGGTTTCGCATGGTGTTATACATACGTGTATATTGAAGACGGTATTTTCGTTAATTGCTAAAAGGTACACATCTTCAATCCCTTGTTAATTATAAGTTCTATACGTGTTTGATCTTTCCGCTGCGTACTCGTGATATGTTTAATTAGTTAAATAAATGTAAAATCCCAACACTTTTTACTCTTCTTTTTTTGGACCTAATTATGGTTTTTAGAGAAACCATGAAATATTCTTATTTTCTATAAATTGTATGCGTCTAGTTCTTGTTAGGACTACAAGTGTGTACTTCATATTGCTATTTATTATATATCTATGTTTCTCTATTTCTTGTGACATGTAAATGGTTACATGTTCACTCGTCTAACTATGTAAAAGGCCAAATATATTTTTGTGTGCACCTAACATTAATTGTAGCTTCAAAAAACCAATAAGCTCTACCTCTTCCGCCCTAAACAAGGGAGGACATCGCGTCAAAGGGGAGCTTGGCCGCCTTCATAATTTTACGGCGCTTTGCTAACTTACCTATTCGTTTCAACCAAAAGGTGAGACGAAATCTAAACTCAAATACCAAAACTTATATCTTTTAAATATTTACTCTAAATTAGTTTATTGTTTTTCATCAAACAAAAGAGAGAGATAGTTAATACAAATAATCACGTAAAAAAGTTATTTTTATTTTATGATCAATCTACGTTTTGTTAATGGCAATTATAAAACACATTAAGTAAAGATTAAAATAAATAAAATTTAAACGTAAAGTTTTTGTTATCCCAAATACCTAATCCATATCACAACCGAATAAGCAACCAATAAGCAATGATAAGTGCTTAATTACACATATCTTTTACCTCTAAAAACGAGCTTAAATGACCAAAAACAGACAAAAACTGCCAAATATGATGTTTAGTTTGCATTTGTATTGTGCAGGAAGTGGATATCAACAAAAAGACAGAAAAACCAAGCCAAAATGAACAAAACTGAGCCTGGAAAGGAAAAGACTGTGCAAAATCAGGCCAAAGTCCAAAAATGTCAAAGTCAGAGTCAATACAGAAGAATCAGCAGTCAAACCGGAGCCGGAACTGAAGAATACTATTGGATGCAATCTTAACCCATCTGATGGGCCGGGAAAGCCCAATAGTATAATTATGAAGACTGTGAAGACCAAATGGGCCCTCAATCAATTTCAACAGCCCATTTGTGTGCAATTGACAAAGACTGTGAAGACTTTGAAGGCCCAATCCTAGCCCAGTTACAGCCAATCTCAGCCATTGTACACACAAAACCCACCTGAACCTTATTGGGCTTTAAAAAGCCCAATAACATAAGCCTAAACCTTATTGGGCTTTAAAAAGCCCAATAACATAAGCCTAAACCTTATTGGGCCCAGACACACCCAGTAGGCCCAATACAAGCCCACACACCCAATTGGGCCCAATACACAAACCCAAGCCCATTACTGGCCCAGAAACAATTTTTATAAACCTTAGGGACTAGAACTGTCATTTTTTTAAGTGTTTTATAAAAGAAAAATGGTGAAATAAAGAGAGGGACTAAAACTGCCAAATGGCAATTCTTTTATTATGTTTAAACACAAGGGCTGGTTTTGCAATTTACCAAAACTCTTCTATTTCTCTTTTTGTTATAAAACAGAGGGACCAAATGCGTCACTTTCCAAACTCGCTTATAACTGTTTTTGGGGCTAAAAATGAAATGAAAAAGGGATGAAAGAGGAAGGGCCACTTTTGCCTCTTCCCCAAACATCCCTTTTAAACCTGCGAACCACCCTGTACTCGAACCCCTACCCGCCAAAACCATACCTCCCTCCCCCATGGTTTATAGCCAATACCACTATCCCAAGTACCACCACCAGCTCACCCATACCCTTTCCCCACTTACCCTGCCCCTATAACCCTTCCCTGTTGACAATCACACAACCCGAAGACCCCATCAATGGCTGAGAATGTTGTAAGGCCAATGGAAGGCTGGGATTGCTTGGGAAGCTTTGTACTCTCATAACAAACACAAACCAAGACAAAAGAAAGACTTTGAGCCTCTATAAAAGGAAAGAGAGCAAGCCGAAGTCAGACATCCCTGTTTTTACTTTCTTAGTTTAATTTTAATTAAGTTTGCTTTAAAGTTATTGTACTCAGTTTGTTTAAAACGTTTTAAGTTGTATTTCTTGGAAGTTTAATAAAAAAATTTAAGAGTTCTCTTGTTATTGCATTTGTCAACATTTAAAGTATAATTTTAAGCCTTTTTAATCTGTTTAAACTTGTTTAAAAATGTGTTAAAGTTATTAAGCATCTCTTATAACACCCTTTCTCAGCCTTAATTTACCTAAAAATCAGTAAAAAATCAATTTTTATATATAAGGGGGTGTTTGGTTTAGAGGCTTTGGAAGCCACTTAGGATCACAATTTGAGTCACTCACTCTACAAGAGTGACCTCTAGTGCTGAGACTTCCATTTTCAGGTTTAAATTTGTCAATTTCATTTCAGCTATTTCATTTAGCTTAATTCAAATTTTCTGTTTTATCTTATGCTTAAATCCTGTTTACTTA
>BQNB010042388.1:0-46151 GCA_026074375.1 Tanacetum coccineum | reverse complement strand
GTTGACACGGTTGGGTTATGGTTCCACCAAACCACTACCTTGAATGGTAAACCAAACTGCCACCACTAACCAAACCGCCTCTACCAAATCACCATCACTAAACCGCCACTGACTACAAATTTAGGCAGTGGTTTGTTTAGTCATAACCATGAAAAGTTAGTCTTCATAACCTGTATGCCAAACCGCGGTGGCCAAACCACCATGGCAAACCGCCACGGTGGCCAAACCGCCATCAAGTACAGTACTTTTGTACTTTTCCCAAAATTCTGGATCTGTGTTTTTTTTTCTTTTTTTTTTCAAACCACTATTAAGAAACTTATAAAAAATAAGCTCGAAAATAGTTTGTCTTTTAAGCATGAACACAACATATCTAAACCAGAATAACCAGAAACATGACATAACATTGTTTGTGGATTTTTTTCTTTAAAATATGCCCACGAAATAAGCTGATAAAATTAGACCAGATTTAAACTTATAAACCGAGTCAGCAACAAACACAATTAACTAATTCTGTTGCTTTTCTTGTCAAAATAAGCCACGAAAATAAGCTTAAAATAAGCTGAAATAAGCTGACAATAAGTTGACAGCCACAAATCAAACAAACAAAATACAAAACACCCCTAGTTAGCTCTAATGCCAATTGTACACAATAAGAAACACAAACTAGATTCGATCCAGAGGTCAGGGAGGATAAAACAAATAAGAAGCCATATTATTAAAGAGATAAAGTAGAGAGAAGATGTGTGTGTCTGATTCGTTAGAATCTTATATATACGTAAGAGTAAAAAAATATATAATATGATGTAAAATTACCAATTTACCCTTGAGGACAAAGGTAAAAAGGAAAATCTTCACAAATATATATAATATAATACGTATATAAACCGGGAAGTATGATTCCCGGGTCGTTATCCCCCAACGATTTGTGAAATTGAAACCACGTTTGATGTTCGGACAATGATTTGAATTGAAGACAAAGATTGATTTGATTATCTACTTTAAAAATTAAAATAAAAAAATTATAACAATTAAGCACGAAGAAAAATAACAGGAAACCAAATTTTAACTAAAAACGCAAAACGGGGCCCCTAAACGGAGGTCAAAAACCCTAAATTTCTAAAATTAAACCTAACTTAAAATTTTCTTTTTAAATGGACTCTGTTTGACTAAAATGTAAGTTTAAAGAAAACTAGAACAAAAACGGAAGTGAAATGAGCCTTAAAACACGAAAACGAGAATGGGAACAAATCCCGTTCTTTAAAAATCGAAATTTTGCAAATTAGACCCTACGAAAGCAAAAATAATTTTCCTATAAACTTTATGATAAAAGAAAATTTTCTAAAAAAGATTTATATTTTTCTGATTATTTTTCTATTTTTTATAATTTTTTAAAGTTTTTAATGAATATAAATGTTTAAAAATACTAAACTATCTATAAAAATTCTAGAAAAAATACAGAAATAAGCTTATACTAATTAGAACCTAGGAAAAATAAGCTTGAGATCACAGCTTATTAAATAAGCCTAAACAGCTTATAAGCTTATGAGGGCAAAACGTGTATAAAGAATAAATGTTGTAAAGGCATAATGAAAAAGACCCCAGGGCGCAGTGGTAGTGAGTGTGTGGTGTTATAAAGGGTTGAGGGTGTTGAGGTTGGGGGTTCGAGTCTTGCTCACCCCCGATTTCCACCTTGAATAAAATTTGTAAACAAGCTAAGATTAAGCACTTTTTGAAAGTGATAGTTTTGATTATTGGAAAAATAGATTCGAGACATATGTTAAATCAAAAGATCTAGATCTTTGGCATGTTATTACCAAAGGTGATTTTCAACCCATTATTTAAAATCCATAAATCAAACTTGATGATGTTTTCCCTTTTGATAAACAACTGGTGATCTTAAAAGAAGGCTTGCGAAAAATAATGAAGACAAAATGGTTATTTACAATGATTTGCCAAGAAAAGAATATGAAAGAATTTTTATGTGTAATACGGCAAAAGAATTTTGGAAAACTTTGTTAATCACCCATCAAGGTAATAACCAAGTCAAAGATAACAAGATCGACCTTTTGGTACAACAATATGAACAATTCGTCATTTCTGAAGACGAATCTATAGATAGTGCTTTTGCTAGATTTAATACTATCATTACTAGTCTAAAAGCTCTTGATGAAGGTTATTCTAGCAAGAATTATGTTAGGAAGTTTCTTAGGGCTCTACATCCTAAATGGAGAGCAAAGGTCACAGCGATTGAAGAGTCGAAAGACTTAACATCACTGTCACTTGATGAACTCATCGGGAATCTCAAAGTTCACGAGATGATCATCAAGAAAGATTCTGAAATAGTCAAAGCTAAGGGAGAAAGAAAATCTCTTGCTTTAAAGGCTAAGAAAGAATCTAGTGATGAGGAGTGTTCGACTTCCGGAAGTGAAGATGAAGAATACGCCATGGCGGTTAGAGACTTCAAGAAGTTCTTTAAGAGAAGAGTTAGATTCGTGAGACAACCTCGGAACGACAAAAAGACGTTCTAAAGAAGTCGAGATTGGAAACAAAACGTAAGTGATAGATAATATTTTAGATTCGGCGATCCAAATCATCTCATTGGAGAATGTCCAAAACCACCAAAAAACAAGAACCAAAGAGAATTTGTCGGAGGTTCTTGGAGCGATAGCGGTGAAGAAGATGATGAAAAAGTCAAAGACAAAACATGTCTCATGGCTCAAGCATCAAATGAGGTACGTTCCGAATCCTTACTTTAGTGATGAAAACTCATCAATAGATGATTTAGTCGTAGATAATGAATATGATAAACTGTGCAAAATGAGTTTAAAGATAATCACTAAAAATAAAAGATTAAAAGCCACTGAAATAGTTTAGAAAAAGAACTTAATATTCTAAAAGAAACAATGTCTACACTCGAGAAAAACAAGAGAGTTGATCTCGAATGTGTAAAGTGTCATATGCTTAAAATTGAGAATGAAAAACTCAAAGAGAAAGCCACTAGATTAACTAAATCTGAAAAGAGTACATATTGTCTAAATGAAATGTTAAGTAATCAAAAACCTCCCGAAGAAAAATTGGGTTTAGGGTTTAATTCATTTGAAGCATCATCTAGTGGAACTAAGAAAATAAATTTTGTGAAAGCCTAGAAAAAGGCGTCTTCTGATGGAGGTCCCATAAATATGGGTGCCCCCATATTGTACAGGCGGCCCCCAAAGAAATTATGGGACCGCCAGTCATCACGCCTGGATCTAAGAAAAGTGTGTCTTTTCAAAAATCTATTTTGGGTCCTGTTTTTGGCTTATTTCACGGCTTATTTGATAAGCTGTTTTCACCAGCTTATTTTTATTAGATTCCTCATTGTTCAATGCACTTTTGCTAATTTTTTTCAGATTTTTATTAAATAGTTTAGTATTTTTAAACATTTAATTTCATTTAAATCGTTTTTAATTCATAAAAAATTATAAAAAAGTCAAAAAAATATAATTCTTTTTTAGAAAATTTTCTTTTAACATTTAGAACCTAGGAAAATTAGATTTGCTTCCGTAGGGTTAAAATTGCAAATTTTGGTTTTTTAAAGAACGGGATTGAATCCCGTTCACGTTTTTCGTATTTTTAAGCTTAAATCTTTTCCGTTTTTGGTCTAGTTTCCTTTGTTCTAGCATTTTAGTCAATTAAGACTTATAAAAACCAAAAAGATCATTTTAGGACTTAATTTTGATAATTTAGGGTTTTTAGGTCCCGTTTAGGATTCCCGTTTTGCGTTTTTAGTTAAAATTTGTCTTACCTTAATTGTTTTTAAGTTTTTGCCTTAATTTTCTCGTAGTTTTAGATAACCAATCATAATCTTGTTCCATTCAAGCATCGATTCTCAAAACGCCTCTCGACTTTCAATTGCATTCCTCGTTGGGGATAACGACCCGGGAATTATACTCCCGGATTACTATAATTGAGATTTTTTAGGATGTATCGTGATGGTGTTGATCGAACCATGGATATGGGTTGAGCATTGTGGGTCTTCAGTTGGGTAAGAACGAGCAGACAAAACTGAAGTTGTGGTGTTAACGTTCAGTTTCGGGTTCTTAACCGTGTCGCTAGGGAATGCTCCTGCAATTCGATCGGTTATGGCCTTCAGTACTGTGTCAATTTTGTTGGTTATCTCGCTTTGTTGTTGCTTGAAATCGGCTTCAAACTTGGACAATCTAGCGTCTTGAGATGCCATGAAGTTGGATACCAATCCTTCTAGATTTGATTGATTGTTAAAACTTTAAGGATTTTTGTTGAAGGGACGGTTCGAGATCAAACTGTTGGGTTGGAACCGGTTAGGTGGGTTTGAAAATTTATTTTGGGAATTTTGGGGTTGTCTCCACCTAAGGTTTGGGTGACTTTTCCATGACGGATTGTAGGTGTCACCATAATTGTTTTCCCCAGGCTTAAAGGTGTACCATTTACCTCCCGCTTCATCGGTACGCGAGGATGCATATTCAACAAAGGCTTGTTCGGGATATTCCATGCAATACTGAGTGTCATGGGGACCACTGCAGATCTCACATGAGGTAGTGATTTTGTTCACTTGAGTAGGTTGCGTCAGAGCAAGATGAGCTTCCATCAAGCGTTGGACCTGATTCTCGAGCTCGATGAGGCGGCAGTCAGATGTACTCAGGACATCTTGAGGCAAAGAGATTGCCTTGACCAGCTTAGCGAAATCCTATGGGTCGTTCCAACTTTCGTTGTCATAGAGGGTGAGGTCCTCTAATAATGCCCAAGATTCTTTGGCATTTCTGTCACGAAGCTTGCCATCGACCGATTGGTCAATGGTTCGTCTTGTGACGGGATTTACATGGTCATAAAAGATTTGGACTTGGAGCCAAAGGTCGATGCCATGATGAGGGACTTTTTGTAGTATGTCCTTGAAACGAGTCCATGCTTCAGATAGAGATTCTCCCTAATGTTGTTGGAACATCAGTGATATCGTTGCAGAGTTTTGCGGTCCTTCTCGGTGGAAAGAATTGAGCAAGGAAATGAGTAGTAAGATCCTCCCATGTGGTGATGGATCCTGTTGGAAGACGTTCAAGCCAGTTGCTAGCTTGATCGCGAAGGGAAAATAGAAATAAACGAATGCTTGTTTTTTCCCTGTTTTCACCGTCAAGGTCAAGTGAGTCTACAAGTTTTGAGAAATCCTTGAGGTGTTGGTTGGGATCCTCGGACCAAAGTTCGTGGAATGAGCATCCGTTTTGCACCAATCGGATAGTGTCAGATCGAAGAGGTACCATATTGTTCCCTACGAGGAGCTCAACGGTATTCCTGTAGCCCTCGCAGCTAGGCTTGAAGTAATCTCTAAGGGTACGGATAGGATTCGCGGCTCCAATGGTGGTTGACGAGAATGGGTTACGAAAAAATTAACACAAAGAAAAGATAGACTACAAGAAATCTAATATAAGGAAATTAAATTATCACTTGAAAGGATTCAAGTGAGTAGAACTAAGTTAAACTATGATCAAAACCTAACTATTCCCCGGCAACGACGCAAAAAACTTAATGTGAGGGCTACGAAGACTTCACATGAAGTTTTACAATCCCTTAGGCAGTGTACCTAGTCGTTTCAGTGTAGTATAGGCAAGACTCGGGGTTGTTATCGTTCTATAAGGGAATAGGTTGGGAAGGTTTGATCACGGCCTAACAGAATTCTAGGGGTTGAGAGAAAATTCTTTTTTGTGTTTTTATATTTATAAGAAAGCATGTAAATCTATGGTTTGAGAGGTTGGTTTGTTTAACTAATAACTAAACTAATTATAATCTAATCTACTGGTGATAACTTTATGATAAATAAATGTATTTACCTAATCATGCACTACTCCTCAGATCGCTTCTCCTAGATCTGTTGCCTTGTCACACTTATGATGATCTGTGTAAGTATTTCCTAGGTCATGAACGGATTACACGAACCCGCCGTCTATTTAATATTCCGTTAGGGCAACGCACAAGTAAGGTAGTATGAAGTCTCATTACCAAACGGCCCCCTTTAAGTGTATTCTAAAATGCATGTGAAAGAAAATTATGTGGGATCAACATTTGGGGTAATGGTAGTATGCAAAGTCTGTTTCGGATGGTAAATCTTTTCTTACACTACTCGCGTTTTTCCCTATACATATCAAAACAAACGTTACAGACCAAAAGCTGGTTTTTCTAAAGCTACCACGCGGCACATTCCTCAACAAGACAGCTAACATCTTGAAAGGACTCATAATACTAAGTTTCATGCAATCATAGATAAATACAAAGGTGGGTTTAGCCGTGCATGTTATAAAGAAAGCAAGAAGACAAATCAATCAAACAACACATAGACATATTGAATGATTAATGATGAATAACCTTACTTGATTAAAACATGGATTCAAGGTAGTACAATAGGATTTTGAGACCCTAAAAAATGACCTATAAAGCTGCTAGAATGACTAGGGTTCGTCTCCCTAAGTTTATACAAAGTTACACACTTAAAACCCTAAAAAAGGATTTATAATTATAGAGATATCGATGCGACGACGTCGCTTAGAAATCCTGACGCCGTCACGAAATTCCTGACGCCGTTACTGTATAGATCACGACGGCGTCGCTTTATGCCTGCAACGCCGTCTCCAACCACTGTATGCATAAATCTTTAAGAGATTTGGTCTAGGTCCGTAATCTTGTCTGTTTTTTCTCCAAATGAGCCAGAGTCACGTGTATTTCCTCCAAAAGCCATCCAAGTGCTAAAAACCTAAAAACAAACGATTAAGCACGTAATCTTGGCATATTTGCATGATTTAGGAGGGTTAAATAATCCTGAAATAGTGTATAAAATGACACCTCATCGTATGTGCACGAAGTTTGATGTCAAATTCCATGTTGTTTCAAAAAACATCTAAGGCTAGCGTCCATAAATTCCATGGCATTATTAGTTTGCCAAACTAAAATTTGTTTTTGATTTTGCGTGTTAACCACGTTTGGAAATTCTCGAAATGCGGTACCGACTTCACTCTTTTTTTGAAGTAATGATATCCATGTCATGCGTGTGCATTCATCAATAAATATAACAAAAAATTTAGCTTTAGACAATGATGGAATTTTTGCAGGCCCCTAAACATCAAAATGTATAACAGAAAATGATTCATTACTTTTATTTGGACTAGGAAGATAAGGGACACGATGACTTTTTGTGAGTTTACAAACCTCAAGAAAATACAGATTCAACTAAATTGGAAAACAAGTTAGGTTTTAATTTTTCAAAGGTATTCAAAAGAAATATGCCCTAAACGTGTATGCCACAACCAAACAGTATCTCGAGCAGCTTGTTGAGTATTAGTTTGATACGCTCTACTAAAACCTTCCCATCCTTTATTTTCTAACTCCAAGTAATATAGCTTGCCTCATTTAACACCATAACCAATAATCTTTTAGGTCAGAATATCATGAATCACACAGGAAAAATGCCAAAAAGTTACTGTACATTGAAGGGCTGAAGTAATCTGACCAACATACAATAAATTATGTTCAAGGGATGGTATAACCAAGACCAAGTTTAGTGTAAGATTATTAGACAAGGTAAGAGATCCTTGTCCAACAATAGGACATACACTACCATTAGCAGTGGAAACCATGGATTTAGATGATGGATCTATGGAAATTAGATTACTAGGCGGTTTGTCACACAGGTTGATCCGCGCATCATGTGGGATGTGACTAAATTTGGGAATCTAATAATCATGACAAATCAAAACATAAACACCAAAGCAAACACAACACTTAATCCTAAAACGATCATTAAAGATACACTTAAATGACAAAACGGCTACAGATACGGATTAAAATGACAAGTGATCATGAAGTTGATTTGATATCCCTTATTTGACATTGAAGTGAGTTTCAGGAAGGCGTCTACTTATTTAATCATCGAGACTTCCTATTAATTTCACCCCTTTATCGCTTTAAACCCAGTTTATCGATTGATGACCTTGCTTGAACTATACAGCATATGATTGAGACTTTGAATATCTAGTTTTCCAGTAGTCGGGTGAGGGTGTGGTTGAAGACATGGATAACTAACACATAAAAGGAGTTACAGTTGTAGTACTCATGTCACACACAGAAGACATGTGATAATTTCAAGAGGTGCTGTACTACTTTAATACTTTTAGGCTTGGTAAACAGTACTTACCGATTTAAATCTTGACCTTTCTTGCAAGATCAACAACAATTGCATAGCTTAAGTGTAACAAATTAGGAAAGATTTTACTTCATTTTCAAGTTGGTATAGTCGGGTATACTTCACCATGTGGTCACAACAATGACCGACGAGAATAACGAGGTTGTTACGATTAAGTCTAGAGAGTTTAAAGGTTTAGATGTAATACAGCAAATTTCTCATGGGATATTATTGTGCTATTCCAAGACAACGGTACTTCACAATCTAAGCAAAATTTTCAAAGTTCTTCAACGACATTCATAACTTTTCAAGATTTGTGCTTATGACAAGAACATCTCGAGTATATGTGCTTACACAATAATGATGCTTCCGAGAGTTCGAAACCATCATGGGGGAAAATGTGTACTTTTATGTTACCAAGTTAACTTCCAGGGGGAGTAGTGCATACGCCATCACTTAGTATGTTTGTGAAGTATTCTGCATACTGAGAAGAATTGTTGTTTATTCCTTGCATGAACCCTCCCGAACGATAATTCACCAAGACTAATAGAAAGCAGCAGTAGTATTTGGTATGGTTTTTCTTCTACAAAATTCCAATGTGCACGTTAATTAAAAATAGAAGATTGTTCAATCTACATCAACGTTTAAGAATCTGCTCAAGATAGGGATGTTGGTTTGGGGGAAGCTGATTCAGAAACTTCGCCAAAAAAGAGTCTATGAAGAAAGCTTTTCAAGACATGCCTGCATGAATTTTTAGTGGGGCGGAAGTTAATCCAACTCAAGCATACTATAATGGAACCAGTTCAAGTAACGACACTGAGATCCAAGCTGGAGTACAATTTCAAGACCAGAAAGAACCAAAAAAAAACATCTTCCAGCTTTGGAAGCGTTTGAAGACGTTATTTTTGTACTTGACTAGGCACATTTGGGAAGTAATTTCCGTAGATCCACATATTGGGGGAAGATTATAAGCCAAAATATGTCGGCTAATACATGAAATTACATTAGGTCAAAAAAGGCTTGACTCATGAAGGACTAGAAGTACAAGTTGGATAAGCTCGTTGTGTGTCAAGAACAATAAATTATCCCACCTATACAATCCTAGAGGGTATAGGATTCATTTTGTAACATTCCACATAAGGTGTGTGTGTGTTTTCTCTCTTCTATCACACACACATCTTTCCTTTTCTACTCTCATTCAATAATATGGCTAAGCATTTCTTTTATCCTCCCCGATCGGTGGATCGTGTTTTAGGCTTGAATCTTTTGGACAACATTCTGTCTTATGTGCCTATGTGTGAAGTATGTCAAAGGGCTAAGCAAACAAGGGAACCCTTTCCCTTGTCTGACCATAAGTTTAAGACTCTGGGTGAACTTGTTCATCTAGACTTGTGGGGTCCTTATAGAGTTCATAGCAGAGAAGGATATAAATATTTTTTGACTATAATTAATGAATATTCCAAGGTTGTATGGGTATACTTATTAAAAACTAAAGATGAGGTCTTTGATGTGTTTTTTTCATACATGATAATGATTCATAATCAGTTTGATGTAAAAGTTAAAATTGTCAGGTCTGACAATGGAACTGAGTTTGTTAATAAGAAAATGTTTAACATGTTTTCAGATCTGGGTATTCTTTATCAGACCTCTTGTGCCCATACCCCTCAACAAAATGAGATTGCTGAAAGAAAACATAAACACTTGCTTAATATTGCAAGGAGTCTTATGTTTCAGGGGGGATTCCTTTAAGGTTTTGGTCTGATTGTGTACAAACTGTTGTATATCTTATAAACAGGCTGCCTTCATCTGTCTTAAATGATAAATCTCCTTTTGAGTTGGTTTATAAAATAAAACCTAATCTTTATTACTTGAGGTCATTTGGTTGTCTATGTTTCTCAACTGTTTTAAATAATCATAATGAAATGTCATTTAGATCTGATAAATGTGTTTTAATCGGTTTCTCTTCTAATAAAAAAGCTTAGAAATTATTAAGTTTGGATACAAGGAATATTTTCTACTCAAAAGATGTTAAATTTTATGAAATTATATTTCCTTTTAAACTAGAAAACCTGTGATTTAACTAATGTGGAAAACACAAGTGAAGTAGATCACTTAAAATTTTTTGATAGTCGAATTCCTCAAAGTCCCAATGATGATGGGAAGGATTCTTCAGTTGAGGATGGTAGTTTGCCCTATTCTGATAATTCAGACTCTACACAAGGTGGATATTAAAGTGGCAGGCATTCTGTAACCAAGTTGATGACCAAAACTGGTCTGAGGGCAATGTTCAAAACTTTTTACCAAGTCCTAGTCATTCTAGTCCAACTCAAATCAATGATGAAGTGCAAACACCTGTATTAAGAAGGTTTGATAGACAGTCAACGCATCCTGTTAGATCAAATTATTATGTGCTTAATTCTAATGTGAAGTATGGTATTGAAAAATATGTGAACTAGCTTTGCTACTACCTTGAATAAATCTGTTGAACCTTCTTGTCTTTCTAAAGCTTTGTCTGATCCTAATTGGGTTGAAGCTATGAATAATGAAATTGAAGCTCTTAATAGAAATAATACTTAGACTATTTGTGATCTACCTCTTGTAAAAACCCATAAGAAAAATGAATTAAGAAAATTTAAATATAAAGCCTCAGGTGAGATTTAGAGATACAAAGCTAGACTTTCTAGCTAAAGCTTTAAGTCAAAGAGAAGGTTTGATAATAATGAACATTAAGTCATTGGTTCAGATGGTAACTATTAGATGTATTTAATTGGTCTTGCTTTGTGGAATAATTGGCCTTAACCAATTAGATGTTAAACAATGCCTTCTTGTATGGTGATCTAATTGAGTGTGTACATGACTTTTGCTGATGGTTATAACAAAGAGAATAATTCAAAGTAAATAAGCTGAATAAGTCCTTATATGACTTAAAGCAAGTCTCAAGACAGTGGAATGCCAAACTAACCACTGCCTTGGCTGAGCATGGCTTTGAGCAGTCTAAGTTTGATTATTTATTGTATACAAAGCACAATGGTCAAGTTTGTTTCTTTGCTTGTGTATGTTGATAATATAGTTATAACTAGAAATGATGATGTTGGAATTAAAGAGTTTAAGTTGTTTATGGTACTAAGATTCTGAAAGACTTAGGTTGTTTAGAAGTATTTTTTAGGGATTAAGATATTGAAAAATGATCTTGGTATGTGTATGTCTCAGAGAAAGTATTGTCTTGAATTGTTACATGAGTATGGGCCTGCTTATAGCTTGGCATGTTGATATTCCTCTACCTGAAAACTCTAATTTAAGTTTTGATGAAACTAATGATGATAAGTACCTTTCTAATTTTACTACTTATCAAAACTTAGTTGGAAAATTGATATACTTAACTAATCCCAGACCTGATATTAGTTATGTTGTTCAATGTCTTAGTAAGCATATGCACAGTCCTTTACATCCCACATTTTTTAAAGCAACGTTTGAGAGTTTAAGAATATCTCAAAGGTTCTCATGTTGTGGGATCCAATTTTATACCATTCTGATTTAGAAACTTAAGGCATCAATGCAGAGCAACTAGGCCAAGTGTCCTAAAACTAGAAGGTCTGTTACTGGTTTATGTATTTTTCTGGGTAAGACTCTTGTGTCTTGGAAAAGCAAAAAACAAGCTACTATATCTAAAAGTTCTTATGAAGCAGAATACAGAAGTATGTCTTCTGCTTCTTGTGAAGTTGTTTGGCTTGGTAATTTGTTGCATAGTATTGACTTCAAGGTTTTAACTTTTATATTCATGTGATTTATATTGTGATAATTCATCAGATAAGTCAGATATGCTGCTAACCTAATATTTCATGCAAGAACACAAACATTAAGTTCTTGACGTTTATTTTGTTAGAGAAAAGGTGTTAGCTGGTATAATCAAAACTGTAAAAGTGAGCTTTGATCTGCAAACTGCAGATATATTCACCAAATATCTTGGTGTTGTTCAACATAGATTATGTTGCAAAAATCTTGGTATGTTGGATGTTTTTGCAGGAGAGATGATTGGTAAAGATTCATGGAGGAAAAGGCATGTCTCCAAGAAAGGGAAGAAGAGTCGAGCTCATTAGCCCAAGGGAGGATGTTAAAACAAGCAGGCTTCTGATCTAATATTCTACAGGGACCAGATGTGTCATTTGTCAAAGATGTAGAAGTTGAAAGTTTAAGTTTCTAGCTGTTTATGCCAAAGTTTGAAGTCAAGGGGCCATTCTGTAATATTGGTCTATATAAGCTGATGGTCCCTTTGTTTACTCTCTCTGATTTCATCTCTTTCAATCGCTTAGGTCTATTCATTGTTGGTTATCATTATGATAACTATTCTTAGTCTTGTAAACAAGATCAATTGTATTTAATCTTGAGTTCTAAGTGATTAGAGTGATTTGTAGTGAGGTAGATTGGGATCCACCTAGTGGGGACTAATCATTGTCTTTTGTATTTGTTTGGCTATAACCCGTTTGGGGAGTAGTCTTCTTGTAATTAATTCATTAATAAAAGAGCACAAGAGGAGATTGGTTGAGTGCAAGATTGTTGTTCTAGGGTTAGATTTGATATTGATTACACATTCATTGGATCAAGATAAGGATGAAGGGTGAGAAATAGTCCCTTGATATCCAAATAAAGTTTGGTATCCAAATGAACTTACATTCAAAAATGCCAATAAAATTAATATTACACTGAATATGTTCATGCATGACACATGAAAATCCAAGCTTTACCATTAGTCGATCCAATGTTAGTTTATAAAAGTTACATACACAGTACCACACACACGTAAAAATGAACTATTTATTTGTAACGTTTTAATTGACGTCGTAAAATCAATATGAAAAAGAGCAATTAAAACACGATACAAGTTCGCTGTTTAATCAATCAATGTATGCAAAGCTTCAGCACCATTAGGAAATTCAATCATCACCCCTATCATGACCTTTCGCATAGAATATACCGAGCGAGGATGCGGACTCCAACAACTTCTCCTTACATTCCTCAATACTTTAACTTTGTTTGTCGTGTCTTATCCTAAAAGATTGTAGTTCATCATCATTATCATAACACTCTTTCCCATCTAAGCCACACTTGCTTATGCAACGCGCCCAAACTTTTTTGGGATCATGAAACACGTCTCCTGAATTAGCATAATATAACAACCAACTCTTTGTGAGTATTTGATAAGAAAAAACATGCGTTTAAGTGTTAGATATTACTCTTTTAATTTCAAACAATCAAAATTTACAAGTTATAAACAAAAAATATATAGCAAATTAAAAATATTTGTGTATATGTTGTTTCTATCTATATCTATCTTGGGCCAACTTCCTTCCATAAGATGCTATAAATATATTACAGTTTAAAAATAAACTAGAAAACTCGCAAATCTTTGTCACCGTAGATGATTAAGAAATGTCAAGTTTGCTTGGAATATTTGGATTATATAGAGCATAAGTATGAAACAAAATAAAAGAACCATAATGACAATAAAATGTGCGCCCCAACGTAGGGAAACAAAAATAATGACAACCAACCTGCTTATGAGTGAAGTTTTTATGGTTGCTGCAAGTACGCTTCTAGCCATGGTTCGAAATGTGGAAATCAATGAGAAAACTTGTTAGTTGAGTATGCTACAAACTCTTATGAATGATCACAAGCTTGGACCTTTTTATACAGACAATAACGTGCTGATAAACTGGACTAAATTATAATAAGAGAACAAATTCTCCACTTAGTTATTCTGATATCATAACATCAAGAATAGACACATGAAATACAACAGAGTACTATTTGCGGTCTCTTTTAAATGAAATAAAGCTAAGAAAGGAAGAATATACCCCAAATATATTTATCATTTGAAAAAATAAAATTCGCATTGAACAAAATGCACACATTTAGCAAGTTTAATATTAAGAAAAATGTTTCTCCTATCTTGTTGGGTCTATGACAAATTGACAACTATAGATTCTTTCATTGTTGATCGTTTGTTAGCACTACAAGAAAAAGGAGAACGGGCGACGAAAGTTTCCCCGACGACATATGTCGTCAGGGAAACCCCACCAAACGACAAAAATATATCTGACGTGGCACTAATTGTTGTAGAATATTTGTCAAAGTTTGACTAAAAGTTTTGGGAATACTTTCATCAAACTTTGACCTAAAATTCTACCAAAATACTTGGCGATAGAGTTTCCCGCTTAACTTTCCCTGGCGACATATCACCGGGCAATATATTAACCGATATTGACCTCGTTTAACCAAAATCATTAGTTACTGACTTTGTTATGGTGATGTGGCTTTAAGTATCCCCGGCGGTCTGTTTTCTCGGTTCGACCCGGTTTCTCGGTTCGTTTAATTACACTTGTCATTTTCAAACTTTCCATTTGGTTCAGAAGCTTTCGAAACTGCTATTAAGGTTTGTTACGCTTTCGAACCCACGTTGTATAGCGGACTTAAACTAACAAAGAAGTAAAACCCTTTAAACAGTGAACATGATACTGTATACTTTTATATTGCATATCAGTAAACGTTCAAACATTAAAGCATACGAATTACATTACAAAGTCCATAAAAGTTTAAACAATAAAACATACGAATTGCATTATAAATCGATAAAAGTTTAAACATTAAAGCATACGAATTACATTCCAAATGACAAACTACTCCAAACTAAGTTTTCCCATATCATTTTAAACTTCGTGAAGTAGTGCAGTTGAATTAAGTGTGTGTTGTTCTGGATGCATATACATATCTACTATTGCCTCGAGTACCTTTATCTTTCCAAGGAAGAGCTTGCAGTTTGAGCACTCTGCATTTCTTAAAGGTCCCAGAGAATAGCTTAGAGGTGTTGAAGGTCCTGGAGAATAACTTGAAGTCGTTGAAGGTCCTGGAGAATAACTTGGATTCGTTGAACTCGTTCGCCTTTCCATAAAAAAATTCACATTCAAAATAATCTTCCTAAGGCTATTAAAGAGTAAAGAAATTAATTTTTAACAACTAATTAGATTATTTGTATATTACACATATAAAAAACATGTGGTTGTTCACCTTTGATCATGGACATGCATAATATAGTTTACCACGGGTTTTAGGTTTTTACGATTCTCGCAGAACTACATCTTCGGCTCCACAACGACACGCAAAAGCTTTATATGACACCATCTTCATAATAATAGTGTGATCTGTTGGTGGTTGTGATGGTAAGAGTGTGTGTGATTTGTTGGTGGTTGTAAGGATAATATCTGCTTTTATGGTAAAAAAAGAGTGCTTTTAGCGGGAACTCTTGGCGCCAATTTTGTGAGGGTTATAGTTAACCAGGTTTTGGCAGGAGTTTTTGGCGGTTAAACTATGTACTTTGTACAACGATACCATCTCGACTCATCCGTTGAATATCTAATGTACAACGATACCATCTCGACTCATCCGTTAAACATCTAATGTACAACGATACCATCTCGACTCATCCGTTGAACATCTAATCTACAACGATACCATCTCGACTCATCCATTAAACATCTAATGTACAACGATACCATCTCGACTCATCCGTTAAACATCTAATGTACAACGATACCATCTCGACTCATCCGTTAAACATCTAATGTACAACGATACCATCTCGACTTATCCGGTCAACATCTAATGTACAACGATAGCATCCTGACTCGTCCCTTGAACATCTAATGTACAATGATACCATCTCGACTCATCCTTTGAGCATCTAATGTATAACGATACCATTTCGACTCATCCGTTGAACATCTAATGTATAAAGATACCATCTCGACTCATACATTGAACATCTAATGTATCTAATGTACAACGATACCATCTCGACTCATCCGTTAAACATATAATGTACAACGATACCATCTCGACTCATCCGTTAAACATCAAATGTACAACGATACCATCTCGACTTATCCGTTAAACATCTAATGTACAACGATACCATCTCGACTCATCCGTTGATAATTTAATGTATAACGATACCATCTTGACTCATCCGTTGAACATCTAATGTACAACGATACCATCTCGACTCATCCGTTGAACATCTCATGTATAACAATACCATCTTGACTTATCCGTTAAACATCTAATGTACAACGATACCATCTCGACTCATCCGTTAAATATCTAATTGATGTGTCGTTGTGTGGTGTATATTTTATTGTTTTAAGTTTTAAATTTATATTTTGCCGACTCAACCAAAAACAACACTTTAACGGGTAGTGTACCCGATCGGTAGTAGTTTCATGGTAAGTAGGGTATCGATCACTGAGAGCGAGGTTAAATCTATCAATTTAATTAATATCTTGGTTATCTAATCTATGTTAATTCTATTCTAATCCTATGTTAAACCTATGTCAGTCTAAATCCTAGTTCTAATGGGAAAAAGGGGTTTTCAGCCTGAGAGACTGGCACGGTTTGGTTGGTGACTACAATCAATTCAAGACACTGTTACCCACGCAAGCTAATAGACAAAAGATAAAAGAGCGGTCGAACCTTATATAAGAAAACTGTATTAACCATTATTAATCCGATTAGACGTGGTTTTTGTTTATTACACACTGCAATGATTTCTTCTCTCGAGGTGGCGTGCAATGATTTCTTCTCTCGAGGTGGCATATCATTCTTAAGACTTGGGCGTTACTTCTTCCTAAGACCTAGACACAATAATCTTGTCATAATTAAAGCATCCGCATAAAGCATCCTTATTTGCTGATTATAATCTATCTTAGGGATTAAAGCAATGGTGATCTTGTTAAACCCTAGCTCATAGAGACTTTACCCACTTACCGCTTAATGGCAATCTATACACTAGTAGTCCACTTGTCCAACTATCCAATGGAATCAAAAAGTTATTTGTTGAATTATCTAGGTCACCTGCTAGTCAACACGATCAATAAACCATCGGCAATGTCCAATTAACTAGTTAAGCCCGAAGCGTATCCTAGACACAGACTTAGAAGGACAATATTTGTGTAACTATTGTTCTAGATGTATAAATTACTATATGGAGAGCTATCCCGGACTCTAGATCCGCTTGGTCCACTTAGCTAGATCCAGTTGAATGATAGGTCGCATACAAAAGCGCGTAAACAAGTATAAATTGATAAACATAAACAAGCACGCAACGATAAATCAAGAAATCGATAATAAACAAATACCAAACATTCAGATCTTCATAATAATGGCTAATACCCGAAGGTATTAGCCTTCAAACGTCATAATAAATACAAGAGTAATAATTTAGCCAAGGTAAACTAACCGAGTTAACGAATGATACCAAAAACTGAACGATTACTAAAGTATAAGAATTACACGATGTCTCCTATGGAATGAATTGCGTTGCTCGACCTCTTCTGCTCTTTTTCCCTTTTGAAAATCGACTTTTGTGGTTTAGGTATCGAGAATATGATTTAGCACACTTAAAACTCGTTTTTGAGTTTTCTATTTATAATGTCTGGAAGTCGGTTCAATACGGCGTATCCAAAGAGTTGGATACGGCGTATTGGGCTTTTCTTGGAGTAGGGACCACGTTTGATATCTTCCAGAATATTATATTCCATATCTTGAATACGGCGTATAGAGGTCTTCTGGATACGGCGTATTGATCTTCAATCCTGAGTGGTCTTTTGGTGAATGCAGGCACGGATACGCCGTATCTTCTTGATGGATACGGCGTATTGGTCTTCAAATCAATAATCTTCAAAATATCTTCATTTAAGCTCCATAATGCGCGCCTTTTGCTATCTTTCACCAATTACTCTATAATTACTGCAATTCTCAAATATAAACGATTAAGTAACAATTCTTTGCAATAATTATACAAAATGGGTTAATATCTTGGGATAAATGATACTATAAAATAGATGTTATTTGATGTTATCACTCATTTACAAACTTGTTTACATGCTCGTTTATTTTATAACACTGTGATTACTTTTCAAGACTTTGTGAGTTTATAGCCTCACTTTCACTTGTTTTACAATTACTTTACAAATCTCGAGGTGAGATACATTGCTTGTTTTCACTTATGGACGCAAATACTTTACCTTCTTTCAAATGATTACGAATTAGCCTAAGTAGCGATAATCTACTATGCCCGAATTATCATGAACCGTTAATTACTTTGTGTAAGCGCGTATGTTATAAATAGATCTATTAAGAGTGACATCCCCGTCCAGGATTGGTGTCTACAAGGCCAACGGGCGTATACCATGTCGGATTTTAGGCGTCTCACTAAAGGCACTCACTAGGATACTTTGATTGTCTGAAATTGATTGGCATTCACTAGGGCATTTACATACTTTGTCTGAAATTGATTGGCATACATAACTTTGTCTAGTTTCGGTGTCATGAGCTTAGTGCAATCATAATCACTGCTCCGGATATTGTATACCATGCAATACATACTTTAAACCTTGCGGTCTAACTTTGTTACTTACTTAAACCTATGAACTCACCAACTTTATGTTGGCACTTTTAAGCATGTATTTCTCAAGTGAATAAGATGCTTGGCGTTCTTGATGTGCATTGGAGTCTAAACTTTTCAGGATTTCATTCATGGATTTCTACTTGCATTCAAACTATCAATCTCGTTGTATTATTCTCAGTCTTTCATTTTGATGCTACTTTGGGACAAATGTTATAACTTTTTAAATTTCAATTAAATCAACGAAATTATCTTTCAAACCACTCATTTAGAGGTCGTTCTCTTATATCTTGTGCTATTGTATTATCAGTAACGTCACCGGTTACCATTCCGATGTGACATATTTTGGGGGTGTTACATGTTAAATCCACTTTAAAAAGTCGAAACGTTAAAAATATATTAGTATACTTAAATACGAACGCGTGGATATAAAGATCGCTAAAAACGGACTTAAAACGAGTGAGTTACGACCAAGTGAAGTTCGGACAAAAACTAGTAACTTTTCCAGCCAAAAACTGTTTTTGACACAATCGGTCCAGTTTATGTTTTCGTGTTTTTGACCCATTTCGAGTCCGAGTCGGGTAAAATTTATAAAAGAAAACTTGTAGAATGTGATTTTTCCTTGAAACATAGCTTTCGACCACTCCGTGAATCATTATAACGAAGGAGTTACGCCTTTGTAAAAACTGACCAAAATCTGGAAATTTTATAAATTTTCTGCATAAACTTGACTAATAAAAGTGAGTTGTTTGGAATTTAAAATGAGGTTTTTTGGCGTTTTTGAGTCCGAACGAGCTATAAAATCCTTAACGAATATTATAGTATCACTTATATATTTTCTATGTGCGTCGGAAACTTTCTAAAATATTATTAAGTAAGCGAGATATGATTTATTATAGTTAGTGACGTAAAATATGATAGTAATGACTAATGAATTAATGTCGAATAAAATTAGTAACCAGACTTTGGTAAGATACTTAGCGTGTTTAGGCGAAATATAAATTCAACGAAAATATTTTGAAAACGGATAATATACGGGATTTCTTTAGATTGGTAAAATAGTGACTTTTCCTTTAGCGTCGAAATTTAATAAAAACTATGTAACTTTTACGAGATCATATTTGAACTAGTATACTAAACGCAAACTCATATTCGGGTGATGAGAACTTTATAAAATTGCATATGTATTTTTTCGCCATCGTTGACTTGCACTTAAAGCACATTATATTCCAACTAGGTCGCTTTAGGACATTCGAGATCATCTTTCACATGTTGATTTATTTCGGTTCACCGCTTCGCTTAAGGTTAGTCTTCGTAGCCCCTCTTTTTACTTATGTTTTCTTAGGGGTAAAATGATACTCAAATGATATTTTTAAAACGTTTTATGTTGTGTTAAACTATTCTTTTGGACATTATGTATATAATTTCTTACAATTCACTCCTCACAAACCAGAGATCACTTGGTCACGAATAAAAAAGATTCGTTTTTTTATGAAAAGAAGGATCACACGTTTTTGGTACTCTTGTGCAATAAAACTAAGATCACTAGTTTGTATAACCGATACGGTTAACACAAGTTCTTCACTTACGTGGTTCACACTTTTTTTGTTTCAACCAAACAACACTAAAAATCACAAAAGACACACTTTCAAACGATTTTGATCTAAGATTTTCGTGTAGTTTTGTTAAAATCACATCAAGCAACCATAAAAATACAAACTTTATGTCTTAAACACATTAGAAATCGAAACTTAAAAGTTGTTTTGGGCCTTAAAATCTGCGAACTCAGTTTCTAAACAACCTTAAGAAATCAATTTTTTTTGTTAAGAAATCAAATAGAACACAAAAGATATTTGTTAAACAATAGGTTTTAACCAATTAAAACAAAGTGAAAGTTTCCAAGATTCTAACAATTTTGATTTCAAGACGTGAACAACTTTGACAACTAAATCACAAAGCACAACAACTAAATCTTACTAATACGTGAGCCTTTTTAAGACGTCACCATTTTTAAACACAACACAACTATTAATCGACTCAAGATAAAAACCATGGCTCTATACTAATTGTAAGAAACTCATAAATCATACATGGAAAGAAGAAGAAGAAAAGAGAGAAAGAATAAGAGAAGAAAGAAAGAGGTGGTGGAAATGTTTGGATAATTCTTGTTTATAGCACAAAGTGAGGAGAGAATACTCTCTTTACACACTTGATAACACACAATGAGGTTTGTTGGAGACTCCTTTTATAGTCCAGGTTAGGAATACGAAAAGTATCGGTCACTTTCATTATATCGTTAGATAGCTCGTAAAGTAATATTTGGAAACTTAGTAGGCTAGTTTAGCTAAAGCCCATGGTAAAAGCCCAACCGGCCACCTATGTGTAAGTATATAAACCCTTTCCATGCTAAAGAAAGGGTGTTGGTTGTTCATTTGTTTTACATAGTAATCTAATATTCTTTTCTTTCTTTCTCTCACTAAGTGTTCATCCAACCACCTTTCTTTCTCTCTCTAAACCCTAGATCGAGTCCATACCTTGTGTGTGTTAAGATATCCTTCAATTGGTATCAAGAGCAATGGGGTGTTTGTGAAGGTTTTGTGTGCGTTTGTTACTCAACTTAGGCGTGTATTTGGTTTGAATTGTTCGAGAGATTTTCACCTTTTGAGGGTTTAAAAACCATAAAGCTTTCATCTTTCTTCTTTATTTATCTTAGTATAGGCTACTTGTACAAGAAAATCTTTAAAAAACCATCAAAAATTCCATCTTTTTGAGTCTTTTGGTTCGAACAAGGGTTTTGTACCAAGAATCTTGATTTCAAATTTTTTGTGTCAAAAACGTTAAAGTTTGTGTTTTTAAGGTTCTAATAGTCTTAGATAGGTAAGAAGTTCAAGAAAAAATCGGGTAAAATCGTCAAAAAGTGAGTCTTTTTAAGTTTTTTATGTTTTGAGTTTCGAAGGTGTTCAAGCGAGTTATACGTGTTCGTTCAGGCGAGTTATACGTTCAGGCGAGTTATACGTGTTTGTTCAGGCGAGTTATACGTTAAGGCAATTTATACGTATCTTTGTCAGGCAAATTATACATTATTCCCTCAGGCGATTTATACGTTATTTGTCAGGTGAATTATACGTTATTCCCTCAGGCGATTTATACGTTATTTCTCAGGCGAATTATACGTTATTTCTCAGGCGATTTATACGTTATTTCTCAGGCGAATTATACTTTATTTTTAAGCGATTTATACGTTATACCTCAGGCGAATTATACGTTATTTCTCAGGCGATTTATACGTTATACCTCAGGCGAATTATACGTGGTTCTCAGGCGATTTATACAGTAGTTTCAAGCGAATTATACATCTTCCTTTAGGAGAATTATACGCTTTGCTTGGGAGAACTATACGCATTACTTGGGAGAATTATACGCTTTACTTGGGAGAACTGTACACTTCGTTTGTTAGGAGAATTATACGGTTGTTCTTTGATTTGTAAAATCCTGTGAAAATTTATTTTCCCGGTTTTATCAAGAATTGTAAAATCCCGTGTATTCCAAAGACTCAATCACATTAATCAAATCTCTCTTTAACACAACAACCTCCAATCACTATACGGTCATCTTTCATCTTATCACATATCAAATCAAAATGGATTCAATGATTCCAAATGGACGAAAGAATACTCTTGCTGAGTACATGATACTATCTGGTGCTGATAATCGTCCACCAATGTTGGACAAACCATTATATGATTCCTGGAAAAGCAGAATGGAACTTTATATGAAGAACAGAGAGCATGGGAGAATGATACTAGAATTTGTTAAACATGGTCCACTCGATTGGCCTTCTATTGAAGTTGATGGTGTTACCAGATTAAAGAAGTATGCTGAATTGTCTGCATCTGAGAAACTTCAAGCTGATTGTGATCTTAAAGCTACAAACATCATTCTTCAAGGACTCCCCACAGATGTCTATGCTCTTGTGAATCATCATCGTATTGCCAAGGATCTATAGGAACAAGTCCAACTACTCATGCAAGGTACTTCATTGACAAAACAAGAAAGAGAGTGCAGGCTGTATGATACGTTTGATAAGTTTTATTACATCAAGGGGGAATCACTTCATGAGTATTACTTGCGATTCACTCAAATCATCAATGACATGAACATCTATAAGATGTCTCTGCAACAATTCCAAGTCAATATCAAATTCTTGAACAGTCTTCTACCAGAATGGAGTAAGTTTGTGACGGATGTCAAACTTGTAAGGGATCTGCATACAACCAACTTCCATCAGCTCAAAGCTTATCTGGAACAACATGAGATTCATGTTAATGAAGTTAGGATTATGCGTGAACGTAACCAATATCCTCTTGCACATGTTGCTAGTCATCAGAATACACCGTCTCATTTTAATACATATCAGACTTCATACAACCATCCTCAGTATTCACAACAGTTTTCACCATCCCCGTCTCCTGAATATGGATCAATTCATCCCATACAACATTACTCAACTACTTATCTATCCACACCTCTTGCAATTACTTATCCGACATCACCGTATCTAAATGATTACTCATCCACAGTTCATCAAGAGGCTTGTCTACAACCACAGTCTGTTCCTTAAATTGAATATAATAGACTTTGGTCTAGCAGTTCCTGTGTTTAAGCAAGGATATGACCATATTGATGCCATTAACAAAATGATGTCATTTTTGTCTAATGTCGCCACATCTCGTTTCCCAACTACGAATAATCAGCTTAGGAATTCTTCTAACCCAAGACAACAAGTAACTATTCATGATGGAAGGGTGACTGTTCAACCAGTTCAGAGGAGACAAAATTCATTTGCTGCTGGTACTTCTGGAACAAGGGCCAACATCTTAGGAACATGTGGGAATAATTCAGGTCAACAAAGGGTCGTGTAGTATTTTAACTGCCAAGGGGAAGGTCACATGGCAAGACAATGCCTAAAGCCAAAGAGGAAAAAGGATGCTACATGGTTTAGGGATAAAGTTCTTCTGGTTGAAGCACAAGGATCTAGTAAAGTTCTGAATGAGGAGGAATTTAATTTTTTGGCAGATCCTGAAGTTGCAGAAGGACCAGTTACACAGACGATCATTACACACAATGCAGCTTATCAAGCAGATGATTTGGATGCATATGATTTTAACTGTGACGACTTCTCTACAGCCAAGGCAGTTCTTATGGCTAATTTTTCTAGTTACGGATCAGATGTTCTCTCCGAGGTACCTCACTCTGAAAACACTCATAATGATATGCTAAATCAAAGTGTGCAAGAGATGCCGTATTTTGAACAAACTCATCTTGTGAATTATTCAAAGAATGAGATAACAAGTGATAGCAATATCATTCCTTATTCTCAGTATCTGCTTGAAACATAAAATGTAGTTGTTCAGGATATAAATTCTTCTGCACAACAAGATGCCATGATATTATTTGTGTTTGAACAACTGTCAAATCAAGTAACTAATTGTAACAAGATCAATAAGGACAATCTAATTGCCAATGAGTCCTTATCTGCTGAGCTTAAAAGATACAAAGAATGGGTAAAATTGATATAAGAAAGACAAAATGTGGATTTAAGTACTCGAGAAAAGCTTATAATGGATGATATAATTCGGGAGAAAAATGCACAGTTTGCGGATTTTGAAAAAGAAATTAACTATCTTAAACAAACTCTTTCTGAACAATCAAAGGAAAAGGAATTGTTAACAAAAACATTTAATGTTTTCAAAAACGAATCCAAGGAAAAGGAAGCTAAGAATATTGATAAAGAAATTGCTTTGGAAAAGAAAGTTAAAGAACTGGACAATATTGTTTGTAAAATGGGTCAATCCGCGCAAACTGTGCATATGCTCACGAAACCACAAGTTTTCTATGATAACAACCTGAAACAAGCTCTTGGTTTTCAAAATCCTTTCTATCTTAAGAAAGCTCAGCAGATTAGGCCAATGCTTTATGATGGTAGTGTTATTGCTAAGGAAACCAATGTGATTTCAATTGCTGATTCTGAAGAGACTTTGATGCTTGAGGAAGAGAGTCGATCAAAAATGCTTTTAAAACAAAGTGATCCAATGGTCTTAGAAAAGAAAGTTAACATTAAACCAATTAATTATGCTGAGTTAAATCGATTATCTGAAGATTTTGGTAAACGTTTTGTCCCACAACAAGAACTGTCTGATGAACAAGCTTTCCGGTTACAAACTTCACACCCTAATACTGACCAATCTGCTTCTTCGCCTGTCAAAATTGAGGCTCCTCGGGAACTTCCTAAGGTAAGCCTGGTTAATACAAGCCTTAAAAAGCTTAAATACCATCTTGGCCAATTTGACAATGTGGTGAAAAAGTGAATCACGCCCGATGCTTTAACAGAAGGGGAATGGGGGTTTGAACACACTAAAGTTGTTTTTCTAAAAGAAATAATTCCATTTGTAAAGACCTTAAAAGACATATTCAATGTTTTTGATAAAGATCTTTTAAATGAGGTAAAAGAAGTACAACCAGTTTTTAACCAGATGGAAGCTGCTGTTCAACAGTATTTTGTAGACAAACAATGCTTTAAAATTAAATAGAAATAATTTTTGATTGAAAACGATCGACTCTTGGATCAAATCATTTCTCAAGATATTGTAAATATTGTTGTGAATTCTTCGTTAGATATAAATACTTCTGTGAATGTGAATTCTTCTGCTGCTAACGCTATAATGATTATGTGAATTATGTCGAAATGTGCAACAAATGTCTCGAACTTGAAGATGAGCTTATCAAACAACACAACATGGTTGAAAAACATGAGTATAATAGACTTTCGAAAAGCTTTTCTAAACTTGAACAACATTGCATTTCTCTTGAACTAGCAATGCAACCCAATAAAGAAATTTTTCAAAAGAATAACACATATGTGAACCAAACTGAACCTTCATTTGATCAATTGTTTGAATTGAACAATTTGAAAGTTAAGCTTCAAGCAAAAGACATAATAATCGAGAAGTTAAAGGCAAACATTAAACGTTTGAATAAAACTCTACCAACAAACATGTGATAAATGACATGATAGATTGGAACGCATCAACATAGAATTGAACATAGGGTGACAAAACGTAATTGACTAAGAATAGCATTTGAAAACAGACTTATATATAACTCGATATTCAATTAAACCATCGACGTGTTCGTTCTAAAGATATGCTGGATTCTTTGGTTTAATCAATAAAATACAAAAGTCCCTGTTAGAAATTACTTATTTAAATGCTCAACTCATGAAAATGGTTGTCAATGAAAAACATTAAAAAATAATCTTAGAAAATTCAAAGGAAAGACATAGTTGACAATGTAGAGCCGGCGAAGTGTCCGAATGCTAGACCGGGGGGGACTATTGGTATGCGTTTGAGGTGGAGCAATTGTAGCGTGCGTTTCGAGGAGTAAGCTGGTGGTCGGGGGGGGGGGTCGGGGCGTTCGGGTAGTCAAATGCTACCACTATTGCTTTAGGAATGTATAAGCTTGACCCAGTAATTTTGGCTCCTAAGGATAAGAATAATAGGGAAACTCACATATACTACCTTAAGCACACTATAGAACAAGCTGCTATTGTAACATTTCGTATTTTCAGGTCATTTTATGACGTCATTTATTTCGTCATTATTTCACTATTTATTTTTTTAGTCTTGTGCTCGTTTACTTTTAATTCTTATTACATAATTAAATCGCGTAAGCTAAAAATTATCATTTAACATAAACGGACACCAAACGAATTAAAGTTAACGTCAAGCAAGAATTATTTTATTTTTTCGAAAGTAATAATTAACTTTTTATATTTTATTTGTATTGGTTACCTAAAGCGTTTAGGTTTCGCAATATAAATTACGTTTAGACATTTTCGGAATCACCAAAATTAATCTACGCTTCAACAAATACTCATTTTATTTCCATTGCTCAAAGTTTTATAAAACTTTACTCATGTTATCATTATTAGTCAAATTTACCAAAAAGAAGCAAGCCAAGACTTATACTTTTCAAGTATACACTTTATAAATAAAATGTACACCTTTATTTCTTCAAGTAATGAAACAATTTAGTAAAATAAAAAAAATATATCACCATGTACTCCCTCCCCCTATATTCGGCACCAACAAGGACAAAGAAACATTTAGCACACAAAAATCTCCAACTTGATTATGTACATCACAACCTCATTAAACCTTATGTCTCACTTTTGACCAAGACTTCCCTTAAATCGCTCTCCATGTTTTCCTTATGGTCTTGGTCAAGTTATGCAAGTAATATGACTAGCTACTTGTATGATATAAGGACTTATATTAGTAAGAAAGAAACACAACTCATTACGCTAGCTAAAAAAACCACATTTTTCTCTCTTTTTGGCTCCTTACCCACGTCCCATTTAAAACAACCTTAATCAATCCTTAAACTTTTATTTACCACATTCATAAGTAATCCTACACTATATCTAAGGCATACCATGGAGATTTGAAGGCTTGACTAAGCATTCTTAAGGCTTAAACTGAGTTAGGGTTCCTTTGGAGGATTAAGGTTTTCAAGTCTTGAAAACCTTGGGTAAATATTTAAACAAGGGTTTAGATATTTTTGTTCATCATATTACTTCATATTAAGGTTATCTAAAAGCCCTAATTTATTTACTTTCATGATTTTATATATATATGATGTCTATGTAGCAAATCACCATTAGGATACTTTTAAACATGTAAAATATATTTTTACTTGTGATCAAGGTTTTGTACACTTTTTCATATGTTATGAGGTTGGTGATATCATGTCATAATGGGATTATAAGTATTGTACCAAGTTGATTTAAGTATAAAAAGTATAAGTGTAAACTAGTAAATAAAGGTTCACTTAAGAAAGTTGTGATTTAAAAGCATTGTTAAGGACTTATTATCTTGGACACTTAGACAAACTATGGGCTAATGGACATACTAATATGTAAGATATATGGTATATGATGTTGTAAAAGACTTGTAATAAAGTGATTAATTTAAAAGTTACAAAAATCAAGTTTAAAACATATTTTTACAAAAATATTCAAAAAGGGCTGTTTGAATTCGACTTATAAAGTATTCATTTTATACTTTTATAAAATACTACATATTACAAGGATCGTAAGCATATAAAGAACTTGAAAAACCGATTTATAACGAAGAAGATACGTTAATTTCGAGTTTACGATAATTAATACTTTTATAAAAATAATTTTATAAAAAGTTACTGTTCATCAGAGATATTTATTTTTGGAAAACATCATAAATAAATAGAACTTTTAATTACGAGAACGTACTCGAAAGAATCGCTAAAAACGGAGCTATAACGAATGAGATACGCCATTTACGGGTTTTACGATAACTAAATCTATAAAAATAAGTTTATAACTGGTATGAACAGTAAAAAAATCACTGTTCATCAGAGGACATGAAATACAAAAATGTCATATTTTGATACGTCGTCTTAATACGAAAGCCTACCGATATTCATAATTTTACTATGTAATATTTTGTAACTAGACACTATTTCCTAATGAATAGTGTTGGTTCGTTTTTTATAAATTTTTGCAAAACATTTTGGAATCACTTAAATAATATTTATACTTATTTGATCTTTAAAAATATTACTACAAAGGCGATTAAACCATTAAACGATTATACGATTCAAATAATGTATTATTCATCAAATGCAAATTTAAACATTTCACAAACCCCACATTAAGAAGGTGAGATGTAGCTATATAGAATTATATAAATTGGTATTAGTACTTTATACAGCTACATCTAATAGTTTCTTTCTTCTTTATCGTGACACATTTTCTGTATATACCTCGTATCATTCATTCACTCAAGTGTGATTCATAGCCCCACATTAACTCTTTAGTTTTTTCTTAAAACATTGTTTTCGGGTGAAGAATACGTGCTCGTTTTACTACATAACTTATAGATTTCTTATACGTAAGCGTTACATGATTATTTTTACTAAGTTTGATTTGTTTACTACATGATTTGAGATCGTGAATACCTATATTTGAAACCGTGAATTTTATACATGATTGTTTTACTACGGACACAAGTGTTTACAAAGTGTATGCTATCCAGATTTCTGCCTGAATATTATTGCTAAGTTACCTTATTGCCGTGAAGTCAATACTTATCATGAACCGTTAATTGCTATTGTAGTAAGCGCGAGTGTTGTGGATAGATCTATCGGGATTGACAATCCCCACCTTACTTGGGTCACTAGTTTGATCTGGTGAATTTAACATTGAGAGGTGTTAGGTTGTTGGCAAGCATCCTATATTCTGATTGGGGCATAAATCTAGTTAAGGCTTCGGGGTCATGAGCTTAGTGCAATAATACCTATTATATATTTAGACTTGGTGAATGTGTTTCCCTTGTCTACCTTACTTGTTTTGGACTTCGGAATACGTACTTAGTCCACCATTACTTCGATCTTGTGGTCCACTACTGAACATTACTAGATTTATTAAATCACTACTTGGATTTCAGATGGATTTCAGAAATAACACTTTTAAATGTTGTAACGCTACTTTTCTTCTGAAAATATTTCTTAAATTATTTCAATACTGCTTTTTACTTAAACCTATGAATTCACCAACATTATTGTTGACGTTTTTGCGTGTATTTTCTCAGGTTATTATTTTGCTAGCTGAGCATTGGGAGCATTCGAGTCGCGTGGATATATTTTTGAAGGCTTAATAACTTGTATACCATTCGACAAACGTTTTAAACAAAATGTTTCTATTGCATTATAAATGGGATCCTTTGTAAACTCTGATTTTAATATAACGAATGTGAAATTTATTTAAACGTCTCTTTTGAGGTCGTTTTCTGTGACTTGTCCCTTGTGCCTTGAAGTCGCACCCCAATGTTACCATTCCGCTGCCGTCCGATTTTGGGGGTGTGACATCACCTAGGCCCTGATTGCTTTGTTCTTCAATTTCCCTACGAGTTAGCTTCTCGTGTTTTAGTGATTTTAGGGTGAACAGGGGATTGTGATGCCTGAAGGTAAGGGTTGGTTTTTGTATCTGATGGTGGATTAGGACTTTTATGACGGGGACTTAAATGGTCCCTTTATGTGGTAAGGACATCGACTTTGGCCGAGTGTGGTTGATATTCATCGTTATCCTAGGTTTTCATTATTTCTTCATATTCCAGGTATTCTGCGATGGTCATATCATCAACCTTTTTATGTATCTGATTTTCTTATGTGAGCCTAAGATACTGTTCAATGGTGAGATTTTCAATGTCAAGCTCATTCATGATATTTCCTAAAGAATAAATAGAAGTAAGAAAAGACATAACCGTAAAAATTCAAATTACCACTAATTTTTAGCTCCCGGACAACGGCTCAAAAACTTGATGCGTAAGATGGAGAAACAAGACGGTGTTGGGGTAATATTTTACCCGCTTTTTAATTTAAGGTTTTAAAGTTTTATAAAAATTCTAGATTCGACTTTGTGTGAATTCAACACTTGCACAATATAAACAATATACTTATCTAAACAAGTAATAGGATAATATGAAAAATTAATGTAAGACAAGAGATAAGAGTAAGAACGATCAAACCACAACGCGAGGATTTATAGTGGTTCGGTAACGAAGCACCTCTTCGCCCTACTCCACTCCTCGCACCTAACCTCCGAGAGTTTTCTCACTATGTCAACATGCTTCCCTTATGGCGGAGAACACCTACACAACTTTTGCTTATCTTGATTTCTGACACTAAGCTAGATGTCGAGTTCTAATCTTAGCTAGAACCAATCTACCACAACTTCACAACTTCACTACATAACTTTGCTTCACGACTTGATCACAACTTCTTCACACCTTAGTTATCTTCACACCACTACTTCATCAAGCCACTATTATAATCACACCTAACTAACACTACTAGAAAAGATCACTAAGATCCAACTATACTTACAACAATCACCAAGATCTAACTACTACACAACTTTACAAGATTTACAAATGATTTATAGGTTATGATATGGATGCAATAAGATTGCAACAACACATAAAGGTGTAATACTTCTTCACTTGATGATGGAAGTATTCTTCTCTTGCACTTGAGGAATTGAGCTTGGATCACTTAGAAACAAAGCTTTATGATTAGATGATCAAAAGATTTTAATGAGATGTGTGGGCTGTTTTAGAACAGAAAGAATGAGTGCAAAAGGTGAGAAAATAGTAGGGAAAAGTCCAGTATTTATAGGACAAACTGGAGGAGCGTCTACCTATGGGCGGTCCCCTTAAATAGGTGGGCGGTCCCTAAAATTAAGGGGGCCGCCCATGTATTTATGGGGGCCGCCATAGACTAGGCGCTCTCCACTTTGTCTTTTGTGTAGGAGGAATTTTCTAGAACTTTTCTAGCCGTTTTAGGTCGGAAAATTTGAAATTCAAAATGTTTATTTTGAATAAAACATTTCTTTTAATTGTAGAAAATGTTTTGTAATGTTTATAAAAATGTTTACAACATTTTATAAAAGTGTGAGGTTGAATAAAAAATTCCTTTGATCATAAAATGCATTAAGCATTTATTTATTCATACCTTTAAGTGATATAATTTTCGAAATGAAATTTTACTACTAATTACTTGTTTTTACCGGTTAATTTTTACATTGAACGTTTTTATATTTTGTGATTATCAAAACGTAAAGATGTGAAAAATATTAATAATGTTTTTAGGCATTATTTCTATCAACAATCTCCCCTTTTTTGATGATTACAAAAATTGTAAACCTCATTTACATGTAAAATTATTATTAAATAATATTTTAGATGAGTTTATTATGTCATTTCTCCCCCTTTTTGTAGAATCAAAAAGGCATCGTCGAGAATTGCTAGTAAAATCGACGGAATAAATGCTCCCCCTTGATGTGTGCTCCCCCTCGTTCGAGGGCACCAAGGAATCGAGCTATGGTTTCTTGGCTACAAAAATGAGTTAGAACAATACAAATATTTCTAACATGTAGCAAGAAGGAAAGAAAAATATGACAAGTGCAAGCAAACATCAAAGCAAAAGATACTTCATTCATTTAGGATAATGTGTGTGAACTACACACAAGCATACATAAAGAAAAACAAATATGCTTTAGAAGCATATTAATACATAAAAAAAAATCCTAAATAGCCATAGAAGGATTTTTGACTTGCTTGCGACACAAAAGGGGTTGACGATTAAATTGGAGTATTTAAGAGATTAGTTGGTCGGAGAGTTTGGAGTCGGGAGGCGTTGTGGAAGGGTAATCACTTTTAACTCTAGGTGGTGATGAGGTCCCGGAGTGAGGAAAGAATTCAATCCAATTGATATCCTCACTTAAAGCAATGAATTGTTTTTGGGTGAAGATGCAACAAGGGCAATACCCAACATAGGTTTCAACATGGTTGATGTTGAGGGTGTGTGGTAGGTTTGGAGAGTAAGGTGATGATGGAATGTTGTTTAAGTTGTTGTGAGAGATGCCTGCCCAAGAGATTTGATAGGTCTTGTAGTTGATTAATGTCATCAACTAGGGCTTTCTCTACTTGGAGAAAGAGGTGGTGTTGGTTTTAAGTTTTGGTTGTCACTTTGAGGTGGACTGAGTGTTTGAGTAACATGTAATATGATGGGTAAGATGGGAAATAGAGGATGATGAGACAATTGTGGTGATGTTAGTAGTGTCCTTAATGTAAGATTTTGGTAATGCATGATTGGGGTGATGTTTTTCTTGAGATGGTTCATGATATGGAGTGAGTGGTTATTGGCATGGAGTTAGGTAAGATTTTACATTGAGCCCATTGATGTGTTACAAGGGTTTAGTTTCCTCTTCCAAATGGGGTTCACACTTATGTTCGCTACCCTTGATGTTTTGGATGTGGGTTTGATGGGGATGTCCATTGTGATGAAATCGTGATTATAATGGTTATAATATAAATTTAAAGTGGGAGGAAAGGTTTAAAATTAGGAAGAATGAATACATTATAAAGATCAAAACTAAGAAATGTTTTTGTGAATTTAGGGAAACACTAGCTAATCCTAGAGGGTCTTTGGTAAGGAAGGGATGGAAAATACTTTTTTACCCATTATCATCTAGGCCGTCCCATAATTTAGAGGACGGTCCCCTTACAGAAAAGGGGACCGCCCGTTAGAATAAAGGGGGCCCTACTGCTATTTCCCAAAATCCAATAATTCAATATTTCACAAAATTATGTGTGAGGGTTTCTGTTTTTGGTGGTTAATTTGCAGCAAGTCCATCCTTTTATGGCAATTAAGATTTTTAGCACATAGGCAATCAAAACATTCAACATCTACATATAAATGACAAGTGTAGGATATAACTAATTTCACATCATTTGGCATATAATCATATATGAATAAAGACCAAAAGAGTGAGATCATATAAAATAAGCAACTAATATCAAGCATAAAGAATTTTTCTTACAAGAGGGTTAAGTTAAAAAACAACCAAACTTTTTGTGCAAATACTATTGTGGGGCTCTAAGGTGCGACAAATGTGGAGTAGCGATTATTTTGACACTAAGACATGTAAAACCTAAGAAATAATCCAAATGCTCTTGATTTAATTTTGCTCAACCAAGATTGTCAAAAATATATATTAGATTATATACTTTTGACAACAAGTAAGAGAACATTATGCATATGTGAAAAATGTTTTAGCATATCCTCAACAATATATGAAAATTGATTTTCATGTGCTCCTAGTGTGAGATTGACTTTTTAGAACATAATAATTGGGACAATTGTAAATATGTATAATGAGATATGCATTTAGATAGAAGAATTTGTAAAATTTTGCTTATATACTTTTCCCAATCTTGTGTTTTTATGTAAAATAGAAACATAGACATAGAGAAAAAAATATTTTTAGTCAGTCAGATGGGTGGTCCCCTTAAAGTCTGGCCGGTCCCCTTAAAATTAAGGGGGCCCCCTTTATGAATTAAGGGGGCCGCCACCTGTTGAGAAATTTTTTTTCTCAGATTCTTTGATGATAATCATTTCTTCATTATGCCAAAAAACTTAATCAATTTGTTCCGTCATTCCTAGACCTATACGTAATAGTAATGCTCACGTATAAGTGGTTAAGTTAGAATATCAGCTATGTGTCTCCGATGATGACCTTTTTTCTATAGAGATATTCTCCTTTCTTTTGAACATTATCGCGAAGAAGTTGATGGCGAATCTCAATGTGTTTTAGTTCGGAGTGTAACGGGATTCTTACTATAATTCGTATAACCCCATTGTTAATCACACATTATTGGAATGTCGTCTTAACCAAATGCCATAGTCTATGATAGCTTGGTTTCATCCATAGGACTTGTTGACATGCCATTTTCGGCGCTTACATATTCGCTTCGGTACATAATGTAAGCGGAATATATTATTGGAAAAGTCATCACACATTTCTTGACAAGTTGATCCGAATATAATGTCATCAACATATATTTGGACAATAATGAGGTTGGAGTCTTTCTTTTTAGTGAAGAGTGTGTTATCTACCATTCCCATGGAGTAATCATGTTTAATAAGAAAGGCTTTTAATCGATCGTACCAAGCTTTTGGGCTTGTTTTAGACCAATAAGAGCTTTCTTAAGTCTATAGAACATAATTAGGTTTTGCAAAATTTTCAATGAATTCCCCGAGTGTTGGACTTAAAAGACTTCATGGATTCTTAAAATTTACTACTACTCAGTACAAAATGAAAAATTATTGCAATGGGTAGTACTGGTAGTATAATGTAACCACTGCTAGTTACTAACTGTTATATAATTAGTACTGAAAGCATAAAGTTATTAGCTGTTAGTTTGAAGTTAAGACTGGCTCATTGTTGAAGACTAAAATATAAGCTAATGTTAGTGCTGCTAGTTGTAAATGTTAGACTGCTGTACAAAGTTACTAACATGAGTATATATTTAGTACTACTAGTACTAATATGTACTACTGGCTATTTTTTATTAGTGCTGCTGGTGATAAAGATTACAACTGCTGACTACAACTGCTGTGAAGACTGTCCTACTGTCAAGAGGATAAAGACAGATTAAATAGATAAGAATGTTTATGAGAACAATAATACTGTGAAGATAATATTAAGATATTTATATAACAAGAATACAAAGGTATATATTTATACTATTACGTTTAGTTAGAAAAGAATAACATATCTTAGGAATGTATTATAAGCCGACTAGGACTCCTTAAGTCTATAAAAGGAGGCTCTAGGGCATTAGTTGGGATATCAGTTTTGTATATAAGTCTTCATAGTTGTCAAACTCGATTAAGAAACGCTTCAAGGTTGTAAACCCTAGTACTAAGTGAAGAGTACTCGTATAAGATACTAGATAAAATTAGAAGCGTTTGGTATATCTTTGTTTGTTCAAGATTACGTTTTAATTCATAATACTTCTAGGTGTTAAGGGTGAAGATTCCGCATACACTTAATATACATACAAAGTTTCTACAACTAAGTTAATTTGGATTATATCCAAGTAAATTTAAAACCTTAGACAACCTAAGGAATCAATCTAGGTTTGGGATTAACAAGTGGTATCAGAGCTTTGATTTAAGAAACTTTGATCTAGAAGACATGGAGCTTGAATCTACAAATAGCGGTCCTACTGCAAAGCTTCCCATACTCAAACTGGGTGAGTATGAGATGTGGGTTATAAGGATTAAGCAGTACTTCCAGATCCAAGACTATGCACTCTAGGAGGTCATAGAAAAATTGTGGATTCATGGTCTTAGAACCTTAAAAACGTACAAGAGAATGTACTTCAGTGACAAAGATGTCTATACCAGTGACTGTTGAAGAAAAGACAAATAAGAAGAATGATGTCAAGGCTAGGAGCTTGCTACTGAAGGCTCTTCCCAATAAACATCAACTCACATTCAGCCAGTACCCTGATGCCCAAATAATGTTGCTGCCATTGATAACAAGATTGGAGGTAATGCATCTACCAAGAACTCAAAAAGACACTTTGAACAACTGTGAATGAGAATTTCAGTGCAACAAGTGCAAAGTCTCTTGACTCTATCTTCAATAGGCTTCAGAAGATAGTCAGTAGGCTTGCTATTCTGGGTGTGGTCATTGCACAAGAAGATTTAAACTCAATTTTTTTGAGTAGATTATCCCCTGAGTGGAACACTCATGTAGTTGTGTGGATGAATAACCTAAAAATTGAAACTATGAGTCATAGAAATATGTACAACACTTCAAAATTGTTTTAACAAAAGTGAAAGAAATCTGTTGGTGCAAGTAGTGGTGCTCAAAACTTGGCCTTCATGACTGCTCCAAGCACTAGCAGTACTAATGATACTAACACTGCTAGTCCACAAGTTAGTACTGCTAGCCCTAATGTTAATACTAATAGCCCACAAGTTAGTACTGCTTGCGTCAGTGATAATACTGTGTATGCTTTCATGGTTGAAAATCCCAATGGTTCTAATGTTCTACACCAAGACTTAGAGCAAATTCATGAAGATGATTTGGAAGCAATGGATTTGAAGTGGCAACTCTCTCTGCTAAGTATGAGGGCAAAGAAGTACTATCAGAGGACAGGCAAGAAGATTTTCATTAATGCTAATGATATTGCTGGATATGATAGATCCAAGGTAGAGTGTTACAACTGTCATAAGTTGGGATACTTTGCCAGGGAGTGCAGAGCACCAAAAAGCAAGAAAGGTCGATTCCAGAATAATCAAGACAACACAAAGCAAGGGAACAATGAAGACAAAATCTCAATACAATGTTGGCTATAGATGGTGTAGGTTTTGATTGGAGTGACATGGCAGAAGAACAAGTTCAGACAAACATGGCTCTAATGGCATTTTTAGACTCAGAAGTATACACTGATAAAACTTGCTCTAAAACTTGTCTGAAAAACTATGAAACTCTTAAGAAATAGTGTGATGATTTGCTTGTTAAGCTTAATGAATATGAATTTAAAGCAACTACTTATAAAAGAGGTTTAACAACTCTAGAAGATCAAATTATCACATATAAAAAGAATGAGGTTCTTTTTAGTGAAGAAATAAGAGTTCTTAAAAGAGAAGTAACTTTTTGATATGTGTGAAAACACATATTCGTTTTATATCAAAAATTGCCCTAAAAAGATAAAATTGTGCTTAAAATGCTTGTTTTGTCTTTGTGATTGTGTAGGTACGGATATCGCAAAAATCTCATGAAAACGGTCAAAACCGGACAAACACGGACACGGGAACGGAAGAGCACACAAAGAGCCGAGAGAATGCTATCAAAAGTCAACAGTGGTCAACTCAAGTCAACCTTCAGTCAAACATGGTCAACCGCAAAAAGACAAAATCAAAAATTCCAAATCAGTCCCTCAAAGTTAACCAAATTACAAAAATAATCCCTAAACCCTAACGGTGTTAACTCTTATAATTATAAGAGTTAACACTCGTTAACTCTTATAACCCAAAATCCAATACCTATTAACCCTAACCCAGGCCCAATCCCTTTATACCCGGCCTAAGTCAACAAGTTATAACCACGGGTCAACAAAATCAAACACATCCTTTTATAAAAGAGTAAAAAAACGCAGGAATTTCTGTTGTTACTGTTCACCCATCGTCCCCGTTTTACCTCAAGGTCAAAATCAAGGGGCAAGTGCAACTTAAGGGCATGGAAGGGTAATTCAAGTGAAAAGGTACACCTTGGCACAGTTATACATCACCAAACGCTCTCATTGGTGGAAACCAAAAAGGGAATGACACGCGTGGATTGAAGAAAACAAACGGGGAAAAGGAAATTTGTACTAAAACGTATGGAAAAGAAGCACAAAGGCCTCTAACATACGGATTGCCATGTTAGCAATCCGTGTGATCAAAATCTAATCCAACGGTAGATATTGAGCATTAAATGATTGAAGGAATGAAGAGCCAGGATTGATGGGATCGTGTAACAAACTTTGGACCTAGAAGCATCTTTGGCAGGCTATAAATAGCCCTCTCTCACTCATACACGGATCACCTTTTTTTATTTAGTTTTTTAGCTTCTAGAATTTTTAGCTTATGAATGTTAGATTTTAAACTTTAGCTTTTCAAATTCAGTAATTGTAATCTCTTTTTCAATACATTGTAATCCATTTTCTAGTTAATGAAATCAAAGTTCATTTTTAATAAATCTGTCATAAGCTCTCAATAAGCTCAAATGTTTAGTTATTGTTTGATAAGCGTCTAATAAGCTCTTATTAGCTCTTTGAGTCTCTAAGCTCAAATTGAGCTTAATTCAGTCATCTAATTTACTTAAATCCTTAAAATCAGTAAATTACCCTTTCTTAATGGATGTTGGACATTTAGATGATAAGCTGATCATGGAAGAGCTTATGGGACCTCACTAGCTTATCCTTGTGATAAGCTAGAGCTTGTAGACAGCTCATTGAGCCTTGATTGCCTTTGTTTAGCTAAGGCTTTTGTAAGTTCTCTTTTAATTTCAAGTAATTTAGCTCTAATCTTGCATTTGCTTATTTTTAGCTTATTATTTGCTTAATTGTGCTTCTATCTATCTTATTATGCTTATTGTTCATGTTTAACTATCTGTTTTTAGCTTTTATAGTTTAGATCCTAGTTTTTCATATTTTGTCTTAAAAATCATTAAAAAACCAAAAAAATAGCATAAGTAGTAGATTAGTATTTCTGGCTTAATTGCTTGTTAGTATAAGCTCATTAGGTCTTTTATAAGTTGTTTGTTATCTGATCTTTGAAAATTGTTCACTAGATTTTAAATGTTCAAGTTTAAATAGATTCTATGATTTTTAAAGGAGTGTTTGGATTTACTCAGTTTGACCTCAAAAAGTCAAAGGAAATTGATGTAAACTTTTGAATTAGATAAGTAATCATATAAAATCAATTGGTGAAGTGAAATCATGGATTAATTTTCAAATTTGAGTAAGTTTTAGTGAAAACTATTTGAATTTGCACCAGGGGAGTTTGATTTTTTTTAAGTTAGTAAGAAATATTTGATCCAAGCCTTCCTGAGCTTGGATTTTGTTTGATTGGTGTTTGTACTCACCTATTTGGTGTGTACAAAGCAAGATTTACCTTTAAGGTCACCTGCATTTAGGTTTAACCATTTTACCTAGTGCATCAGATAGGATCACTGCAGTTTAAAGACTGCAGTCCATTTGGTCTAGTTTTTTTTAAGTAGCTTAAGTAGCTTTTAGTTTTCAAAATTAAGTAGGCTTATAGTTTACATGTAGGATAAGTTAGTTTAAAACTGAAATTTAAATTTCTATCTTATTATCTAGGTTAAATTAGCTTTTCAACTTCACAAAAATTCTAAAAAACCAAAAATAGTAGTAAGTAAGATTTTGATTCTAATTTTTAGATTTCAATCTTATAGGATCTGTTTTTATAATTTAGATTTATAGCTTAATAGTATATTGTTAAGTTTTCAAGAGCTTAGCTTCAGTTTTAGCTTATTGTAGATTATAGCTTAATTAGTTTTTGAGCTTTAAGTGCTTCTTCCTAAGTTAGCAGCTTAGATCATTAGATTTAGTAGTCTTAAAGTGTTTTTAGTTAAGGTAGCTTATTAAAATTAGCTTCTACACATTATAAGCTTTCTAAAACAGCTTTTGGATTCAAAATTGGTGCTTATTTGAGATCTGTGTGCCTCTTTGAATGCAACTTAGCTTATTGGCTTTCAAAAGCCTAGTTTCTGAAATAGCTGTTTCATAAGTGCTTTTTCCTTGCTTATCTGTCTTTCAAAATGGAGTTGGTTTGCAATTCTAAGTAGCTTAATAGCTATGCTTTAAGATAGTGTTAAGCTCTTAGTTGTAAGAATCCATTTTAGTGCTTAAAATTAAGCTCAAAGGTCCCTGTAAGGCCTGTTTGGTTATTGGTTTTAAAACTAGAGCTTATTTAGTTTTCTAGCTTATTACTTGCTTATTTTTAAGTTCTGTTTAGCTTATTAGCTTAGGTTTAGCATATTTTAGCTTAATTAGTCTTAACTTTAGCTTATTTTAGTTTGAGAAAAAAGCCAAAAATATTAGTTAAGTGTTTTGTCATATTATAAGCTGTCTAACAGCTTATTTAGGGCTTTTCATAAAAAGTTGCTTTTATTAAAAATGCTTATTTTTAGGTGCTTAATAACTTTGCTTTTATAAGTTTTCAAAAATAAAAAAAGGGGAAAGTGGAAATCGGGGGTGAGCAAGGCTCGAACCCCCGACCTCAACACTTTCAACCCTTTTATAACACACACAGCTGTTATAGCTTATTTCGCAGCTTATTCATTAAGCTGTGATATCAAGTTTATTTTTCCTAGGATCTAATTAGTTCAAGCTATTTTTTGTATTTTTTCTAGAATTTTTATAATTAGTTTAGTATTTTTAAACATTTATTTTTATTAAAAACTTTAAAAAATCATAAAAAATAGAAAAATAATCAAAAAAATATAAATCTTTTTTAGAAAATTTTCTTTTATCATAAAGTTTATAGGAAAATTAGTTTTGCCATAAAAAATAGAAAAATAATCAAAAAAAATATAAATCTTTTTTAGAAAATTTTCTTTTATCATAAAGTTTATAGGAAAATTGGTTTTGCTTTCGTAGGGTCTAATTTGCAAAATTTCGATTTTTAAAGAACGGGATTTGTTCCCGTTCTCGTTTTTCGTGTTTTAAGGCTCATTTCAACTCCGTTTTTGTTCTAGTTTTCTTTAAACTTACTTTTTAGTCAAATAGAGTCCATTTAAAAAGAAAATTTTAAGTTAGGTTTAATTTTAGAAATTTAGGGTTTTTGACCTCCGTTTAGGGGTCCCGTTTTGCGTTTTTAGTTAAAATTTGGTTTCCCGTTATTTGTCTTCGTGCTTAATTGTTATAATTTGTTTATTTTAATTTTTAAAAGTAGATAATCAAATCAATCTTTGTCTTTAATTCAAATCATTGTCCGAACATCAAACGTGGTTTCAATTTCACAAATCGTTGGGGGATAACGACCCGGGAATCATACTTCCCGGTTTATATACGTATTATATTATATATATATTTGTGAGATTTCCGTTTTACCTTTGTCCTCATTGGTAAATTGGTAATTTCTCATATACTATATTTATATCTCGTGTGTTGGTTTCTACGAATTCAATTTTTGGCGTTCGTTGCGTGGATTTGTGATCTATGTTTCTGCGTTTTGAAGTTTGTTGATCGTAATTTGAAGACCCTTTCATTTCTGAAAGTTTTGTTCTTGTTAAAAAAACCAAAATAAAATAAAATATAAAATAAAAATAAAATATAAAAAAATTATAAAAAATAAAAAGTAAAAAATATTTTTCCTTTCTTTTAGTATAATTATCTCATATAAAAAATCAAAAATATAAAAAATTATCCATAATAAAAAAAACAAAGTTGGTAAAAGAACACCAACAAATAATATCTTTAATTGAGGTATTATCCATAGTAAGGGGGGGGGGGGGGGGGGCGAGGGGGCGGGGAGGGGGGGGGGGGAGGAGGGGAGGAAAGGGGGGGGGGGGGGGGGGTTGGGGTTCCCAACTCGAATCAAAGATTTAAAAACTTATCATTTGTGTCATTTACGAAATACGGTTCACCTTAAAAAGTAAAAATTTTAAGAGCTACCGTGAAGTAAATTTGATTATTTAGTTTAAGTTGTCTATCTCGTTATCCGTTTAAATAGATTGTAAAAAAAATTAGTTTAAATTTTCTTTTTCTACTTTGTGCATACGCACTCGTTCTCAAACCCGCAACTATAACCGTCAACAACAAGCCCAACCGGCTGTTGTAGAACCATTTAATTTAGAAGAACCTTTTAATAATCCTCTTACAATTTCGATGGTTGATAACCGGACTATGGCACAATTGCTCCAAGCACCCACCGAGGGGTACGAGGATGCAATTGTAATCCCCGAAATCAATGCTAATTTCGAGTTAAAGCATGGGTTTGATCAATCTCGTTCAAATCAAACAGTTTCTTCAGACCATGATAATAGAGGATCCACATTCTCATTCGTTATTTCAATAAGATTACCTCAAACGATGAGATTTCCCGGAATCACTAGCACGTTCAATTAAAGCTTATGCTTTTCATTTCTCTTGAAGGTTCACGCCGGATTAGGCTAGAAAAGAACTCCTCGATAAATTTTTGACCATGGGATGATTTGTTTCAAAATTCATTAATCTATTCTTTCCTCCTTAAAAAACGACAAATCTTCGAAACAAAATCACGAGATTTCAACAAAGATTTGACGAATCGTTTTACGAGGCTTGGGATCGATTTAATGACCTTCTTCGAGCATGCCCACATCACGGATTTTCAGAATTACATCAACTAGATACGTTTTACAATGCTTTGAATGCTAATGATCAAGATTCGTTGAATTCTGCTGCGGGTGGAAACTTTTTGGATAAGATGCCTCGTGAATGCTTGAAAATTATCGAGAGTAAATCCAAGGTTCGTAATTCACGAAACAAGGCAGTCGTTGCTAAAGTGAGTTCGAATTCATCTACTCCCGGAATTTCACCAGATGTTGCTGCTCTTACAACCGAAGTTTCTGAACTTAAGAATATGATGAAGACTATGCTTATCGACAAACAAAAAGCCCAAGCTCCCGTGCCCGTAAAAGCGGTCGAGCAGAGTTGTGTAACTTGTGGAGGTGCTCATTCTTATAGAAATTGTCCAACCACCGATGGCAACATTTATCGAGACAACATTCAAGAGTACGTTTCACAAGCTGCTGCAGCCAATTTTAATTCAAGGAATACAATTCTAGCCTTTGATGAGTTGCAAACATAATCCGACCCTCATGGTTTTCTCCGATTCCAAACAATCAAAACCGTTTCAATCAGAATCAGGGATAATTTAACCCAAAATCGAGAGAACCAATTTCAATCAAAAAGTAGAAAATAACTTCTACAAGGAAAGTGTCTCAACCTTCTGATAGTCAACCCCAGGTTTACAAGCTCAACTTATCAAGCTCCTGCTCAGCAAATGCAAGGTGTTTCAAAGACCGATTTTGAGAATTATGTCAAGGCTAATGATGTTGTATTGAGAAATATGCAAAATCAAGGCCAAGGTTTACAAAACCAGATGACAAATTTAACGGAGATGCTTTCTAAGTTCGTAAATTCCAATACCGCTTCGTCTTCGAATTCAGGTTCTCTTCCAAGTAACACGGTTACTAACCCGAAGGAAGACTTGAAGGGTATTACTACCCGAAGCGGGGTTGCTTATCAAGGACCTACGATTCCTACTTCTTCTCCTTAAAGTTATGAACGTAAGAACTGATGGTACAAAGGACACGATTTTTCCTACTAATAACGGAATTACCGAAGACGTCCAACCTCCGGTTGTCCCAGTTGAAAACCAAAATCCAGTTTCTGAGCCAGTTGATGCTCCAGTTAGTGCACCGATGCCTAACCAGAAACCGTCAATTCCTTATCCTTCAAGGCGAAATGATGAGAAGCGCCGTGAAAACGCTGACGAACAAAAAGAGAAATTCTATGAAATCTTTAAAGATATGAGTTTCGAAATTAGTTTCATGGATGCTTTGACTCTAATGCCCAAGTTTGCTTCAACTCTTAAAGCCTTAATCGGAAATAAAGAAAAGCTTAGTGAGATGGCTAGAACCCCTTTGAACGAACATTGCTCGGCGGTCATACTTAACAAGTTACCCGAAAAACTTGGTGACCCCGACAGATTCCTTATTCCATGTAAATTTCTCGGAATGGATGAGTGCCTTAGTTAGCGATTTGGCGCAGCATAAATAACTCATACCATTTTCCGTGTGGAAAAAGCTTAACCTTCCAAACCTGACTCCGACGTGCATGACACTAGAACTAGCGGACCGTTCGATCTCCCGACCAATCGGTATTGCTAAAGATGTCAACGTTAAAGTTGGTGTATTCCAGTTTCCAGCCGACTTCGTGGTCGTAGATTTTGAACCAGACCCTCGAGTACCTCTAATTCTCAGGAGGTGTTTTCTTAAGACCAGTCGTGCTTTGATAGACGTGTACGAAGGTGAATTAACCCTTCGAGTAGACAATGAGGCCATTACTTATAATCTTGATCAAACTTCGAGATACTCCGGTTACTATAATGATATGACGGCGAATCAAATCGACTTTGTTGAATTGCATTGTGTAGAGTATTTGCAGGAAGTTTCTAGGGATTTTCAGAGTGATCGCCAGTGGCAATCCCACTCTCGGATATGACCCGATAGTTTCAAATTCTTCTCCGACTCTCACTCCTTTCGGGGATAGTGATTTTCTACTTCTAGAAGAAGCTGATGCTTTTCTTGCTCTAGCCGACGATCCAACTTCACCGGAAGTTGATGAATCCTATTATGACCCAGAAGGGGACATTCTTATTCTCGAAGCACTCCTTAATAGTGATCCTTCACCACCTCCGAACCAAGGAAATTATTTGCCAGAAATCAGAAAGGAACTTAAACTGTGTGAAGCCAAAACTGCCAAATCTTTAATTGATGAACCTCCAGAGGTCGAACTTAAGGACTTACCGCCTCATCTCGAATATGCATTTTTGGAAGACAACAACAAGTTGCCAGTCATAATTGCCAAATATTTGAGTGTCGATGAAAAGACCGCTCTCATAAAGGTTCTAAAGTCCCGAAAGCAAGCAATTGCTTGGAAACTTTCCGACATAAAGGGTATTAACCCGGAATTTTGTTCTCATAAAATTCTAATGGAAGAGGACTATGAACCAGCGGTCCAACATCAGAGAAGGGTTAATCCAAAGATCCATGATGTCATTAAAAAAGAGGTTGAAAAACTTCTCGACGCTGGATTGATCTACCCAATCTCGGATAGTCCTTGGGTGAGCCCAGTACACTGTGTACCAAAGAAAGGAGGAATGACCGTAGTAACAAATGATGAAAACGAATTAGTGCCGACAAGACTTGTAACAGGATGGAGAGTATGCATAGATTATCGTAAGTTGAACGAAGCTACAAGAAAAGACCATTTCCCTTTACCGTTCATGGATCAAATGCTTGAGAGACTCGCAGGAAATGAGTACTATTGTTTCCTCGACGGTTTCTTGGGTTATTTCCAAATTCCAATTGATCCAAATGACCAAGAAAAGACCACATTCACCTGCCCATACGGAACGTTTGCTTATCGCCGCATGCCTTTTGGTTTATGCAATGCACCAGGCACGTTTCAAAGGTGTATGATGGCAATCTTCCATGACATGATTGAAAAGACAATGGAAGTCTTCATGGATGATTTCTCGGTTTTTGGAGATTCTTTTTCTACGTGCCTCACCAATCTAGAAAAAAAATGCTTAAACGGTGTGAAGACACCAACTTAGCTCTAAATTGGGAAAAAAGGACCTCAAAGAAAGGAATTGAAGTCGACAAAGCTAAGATCGATGTGATTTCTAAGCTACCTCACCCAACCACCGTTAAGGGAATTCGAAGTTTTCTCGGGCATGCTGGTTTTTACCGCAGATTCATCAAATACTTTTCAAAGATCTCTCGACCCATGACCCATCTCTTAGAGAAAAACACTCCTTTTATCTTCTCGGAAGATTGCATTCTAGCCTTTAAAACAATGAAAAAGAAGTTAACCGAAGCTCCAATTCTCATTGCTCCGAATTGGGACCAACCTTTTGAAATCATGTGTGATGCAAGTGATTATGCAATAGGTGCAGTTCTAGGGTAAAGGATTGAGAAGCATTTTAGACCAATTCATTATGCAAGTAAAACGATGATCGAAGCAGAAATGAATTACACAACAACCGAAAAAGAGATGCTTGCAGTTGTTTACGCTTTTGAAAAGTTTTGATCATATCTAATCATGAACAAAAGTGTTGTTTACACGGATCACTCCGCATTGAAATACCTCTTCAATAAGAAAGACGCCAAAGCAAGATTGCTTAGATGGGTCCTACTTCTCTAAGAATTCAATTTTTTAGTAATTGATACCAAAGGAGCTGAAAACTATGCAGTCGATCACCTCTCTCGTCTTGAAAACCCGTATGAGAATGTTTTTGATCCTAAGGAGATTAATGAAACCTTTCCTCTTGAAACGTTGAATACGGTGACTTCTCATGATACTCAAAGTACCCCGTGGTTTGCCGATATAGCAAATTACTACGCGGGGAAATTTCTTATCAAAGGAATGTCAACCCAACAAAAGAGGAAGTTTTTCAAGGATATAAAGCATTACTTTTGGGATGATCCCTATCTCTTTCGAACATGTACAGATCAAATCATCCGTAGATGTGTATTTGGCCAAGAAGCTCTTGAAATCCTCAAAGCTTGTCATGAAGGACTGGTATGTGCTTAATTACACATACCTTTTTCCATTAAAAACAGACTTAAATGACCAAAAATAGACAAAAACTGCCAAATATATGTTTGTTTTGCAATTGTATTGTGCAGGAAATGGATACTCACAAAAGGACGAAAAACAAAGCCAAAAACAACAAAACCAAGCACGGGATGGAAAAGACAAAGTCAAATCGAAGCCAAAGTCA